>CM076573.1:105853634-106039578 GCA_034641835.2 Pinus albicaulis | reverse complement strand
ATGCATGTTAAATTAAAGGTGGTTCCGTTGTAATAAAATTTGGGTCGTGTTTTGTTGTTTTTTGTAACGTCATTAAATATGGTTACATTATAACATAACCACACTCATTTTTAAATATTCGCGAACAAACCATGCTCGTTGCATATTTAAATAACCACGTGCTAAATTAGTATGGCATATATTTGTTTGTCTTTTCTATTTAAACCATATGTGATATGGTTTTGATTTATGTTTATTATTAATAAACATATTTTGTTTTCTTATATTTTTAATAACAGTCATATATATATAGAATGAGTTGTTTTATATGGTTATTTTTTTAATATATTTGTTTTGTCTTTGTCCTTTATGCATATTGAGGACCAATGGAGGAGCGCCATGTGTTAACAGCTGAGGGGCTGCCATGTGGGTCCCACATGCTTACTGGGACGCCATGTGGCATGTTGTGGGCCCCACTTCCCTTTCCCTAACAAAAGTTCAAACTGCTCTAACTTTCTTATAAAAGCTCGGATTGACATGTTATTCGCACTGTTGCGATCAGGGCGATGATCTCTTCAATCTGAAGCTGATCTTGCCACGTTTCTGTAACTTTGATTTTGTATCTTCCATAAGCCCTCTTTGTTCTGTGTGTCTCTTTGGAGCCACCTGGATCAGTGAGGGTTCCACAGATGAGGAGGTGGATAGACCTTATGGCTTGATATGCAAGTCCATCAGCAGTCAATTTCACACCATCCTTATTCATATGGTTGCGTAGACAACTGATTATGATAGAATATTATCCGTACGCAGGAGCGGATTTCGGTGATGACCATGAGTTCATACTTCCTGAGGGCAAGAAATGGGGTGCTATGGGTAAGACACTTTAACCATTTTTAAAGTTCTTTAGAAAAAAATTACAATGTTTTTTGTGTTTTTTATGTTTTCGAGACTAAACTATTTATTTGTTTCATGCAGATGTTGGACCTATCTTACCTCTAGGAGATTCATATCTTCGTTGTCCAAGAGAGCCATGGGAGGTTGTAGTACCATAATAGATTATCACAGTAGGACAGGATGCACTGCAAGATCTTGATGTAGCAGAGACCCTAGCAAAGGTGGAGAACCACTTGGAGGGGCTGACTCACGGGATTTATGAGACCGTGGTCGATCAAATCCCTATGCAACTCCAGTAATACACTATTGGAGTACCTAGTCATATCGGTTGACTACTATGCAAGATTTCTCATGCAATAATACATTATCGTGAGCACTATTAGTCTATCGAGGTTCTGTTGTGCTATGCAACAAACTCCCCATTTTTATTTTTTAACTAGTTATTTAAACCTTTGATAAATAAAAATAGGGACCCTTTTTGAAAGTATTTTTGTCTTTTTATTAAAATCAAACTTCAAAAAACATCAAAGCTCTTTAAATAAAAACATCTCTATCACAAATCGCAATTTCGCACAAATATTTTCTTAATTTAAAACAATAGATAAAAAAAATCTTATTTTGCGATTATCGATGTGAAATTTTGGAAGTGACATAATAAATCGCATATCGCACATTTACATTGTTAAACCTTAAGAAATCTTTAACGAAACTATGATATTGTGATATTGCGATTTCACGAAATCACATATCGCATAAATAGAAGGCAATACACATCACTAATATAGGTTCAAAGGACGCGATGTGATTGATTTGACAGGTTTTAATAGAATTTTTTACGCAAAATAAATCATGTTAGAAAGTATTAATTATGTTTTATCATCCCAATGTAAACAGATATGGATGCGTCATGATTAATTAATGATATAGCTGTTTTACGGATTTTTTCCTTTCAAAAAAGCTCATTTCAATAGATCTTCCGTCATTTGATCATTTACTGTCTTTAATAGGGATTTCCTTTCAAAGATATGTCCATCCGCAAAGTTATTCAGAAGCATGACAAAAATATTATTGTAGAATTCGAACAAACAGGAATGGCACCTATAGTCTCTGATACTGTCTACACTGTTGATGTGGGAGCTACTAAATGGCAAGTTATTTACACTATACTTGAAGACGAAGAGCCAGAAGTAGTGGAAGTCGTGGAGACTACCGATGATGCAACACCTTCAGACTTGCAATTCAAAGATATTGCATGTTCTTTCCTCCATAGGATAGCAGTGAGAGCTACTCTTCTTCCATATACCAACATGATTAGATGGGTGCTTGATAAATCCGTAATCAAAGACAGATAGTTAAGGACCTTCAAGGATGAGATTCTAGGTTCTTTCAGACCTGAAGATCTGAAGATCATGTATAAGCTTCCCAACCCGCAAGATACCTACAACAATTGGTTTTTTGCAAAGTTTTTTGAGAAGAACCAA
Organism: Pinus albicaulis; assembly: GCA_034641835.2. Lineage (NCBI taxonomy): Eukaryota > Viridiplantae > Streptophyta > Pinopsida > Pinales > Pinaceae > Pinus > Pinus albicaulis. The sequence continues at coordinate 106,037,224 of CM076573.1, read as the reverse complement.
GACCCGTTCAAGGCAATTCAAGGTTGGAGGAAATTAGACAACAAGTTCAAATATGAGAAACCGATATGTATCCTATCGCGTCATTAGCAAACCATTACAACTTTGCAGCAGCAATGTTATCTAGATTATATGGTTTACCTGATAATACCATGTTCTCCATAATTTGGATTCCCCTAATTGACTCCTCTTTTAACTCCCTCATAATTAATTGGGCGATTATCCTTTCAGATAATCTAGTTAAGGCAATTAATGAATATCGCCAAACTAGAACTTCTTCCTCCAAATTTGTTCCCCAATTCTATATGAGTGCATACATTTTTTATGCTATCTATTTTTCTACCAACTTTCCAGTTATGGGATGGAAATGGACCTGACCCTACCCCGATACATTTCAGTCATAAAGAGATATGGGAACATAATTATGCACCACATTTTCATAGGTTGTGCTAGGGTGTTGTACTACTGTTACACCAATATATGTATAACACAGTGAGCCCTAGGTTCACTAAGGAAGCTCTTACGAACCTTCAAATGATAGGCAGGAGTTTTATTGAAGAGTCATTTTTCTATATTAGAGTTTTTGGAAGCTTTTCTCCCCCGCATATTCTTCCATTATATGTTTCAGACAAGTTGATGGCAAGGGAAATTGCTTACCAAACAGTTGGTAATGGACTAACTAAAGCGTTGAAAGACAGTAAAAAGTGTTTGTGGCCAAGTTTTCCAATTTGATGTGGTTCATTTACACTCAGCAATTTTAATCATGCATTGAAAGAATGTCAGAAGATTGAGCTATTGAAGCTTCCCGTTTTACCCTCCAGGCAATTCAACCCAGAAAAGGTTGCTAACAAATTCACTTTGTCAGTCAAACTCAACCCTATTGTACACAATGATGACAGATTTGAAGATATTTTGCAATCTTTCAGGACTTTTGAAGAAATCATAATTTTTGTCAAATTGAACTTGAATCCAGAAGAAATACAGAAATTCAATGAATTCAGAGAACAGAGGCTCAGACGGATTCCATAGGATGTTGTGATTACCAGTTATACAATTAAAGAAATTCAAGAAATAAGAGTAGAACAATCAAATTCATAAAATCAAAGTGAATTAGATAAAATATGTACTTCATTCAGCAATGCATTCGCAAATACTCCAGAGGCATCATCATCACAGAAAAATACAGAATTCCAGACTCCATAGGAACAAATAGTTTCAACAAAGGAAATCATTGAAACCCCTGAGATAATCTCCCAAGAAACCGAAATCATTCCTACAGATCCGAATGATGAGATTATCCTCAAGGTGACTGGTATTCCCCCACTAGATGTGTTCTATAGCCCTCTTCATAAGGTTGTAGTAAGAAAACAGAGGAAAAGAAGAAGGATTGAAACGCCCCCAAGGAATGAATTTATGGAAGTAATATGGAAAGATACTCCATCAAATTCGATTGAAAATTTAACTCAGCTATCTCAATTCACTAGTGCATACACCACTGCGACAATTGATAAGGCAGTAGAAGTATCTATTTTGATCCAAGAAAAGGATGTCAAAATCATGGAACTACAACAGTAGATAGATGAAGAAAGAAAAAGTTTAAGTCAGAAAGTGGAACAACAACTTCTCAGGGTACAACAAAAGATGGAAATGCTTAAGATATGTCATGAAAATGACTTATCTAGCAAAAATTCACTAATTGAACAGTTGAGAGAAGATCTTACCAAATATGAAGGAATTCCTACTGTAGAGGAATTCATAAAAGAAGCATCAACATTAAGTGCCTTACTCTCAAAACAACAAAACCTGTTCAATGAACATAATTCCACATCTAGAAATCAGTGAACAATTAACAAACATAGTCATTGATCAAAGAATTGAGTTCAATGAACTTAATGTTAAAATATCTAATTATATTGAATGGAAAGATACAAAAGAAGGGAAAAATTCAGGTCTCCCAAAGATCAAGGAAACTTTCAAAGACATTCTTTTAACAGACTGGGATGCACGAGTGAAACAAGCAGAATTAGCCATAGCCAGAGCAACAGGTATATCAAAGAATATGGTCAAAATGATTAACCATATATTACATACTTCCGGGCTCATCAGAGAAGGAAATTTCAAATCTCTTCTTGATATCAAAGATTTAGAACAAAGCTAGAAAGAAGCCGGTCAACTCAGGGAAGAAGCACTTATACAACTAAAGAAAACTGATTGGGAAGCATATTGGTAGCTATTAGTCAAGCCACACAGTCATATCATGACACTGAACTATTTTCTAAACTCCATACAGAGAATACAACTGCTTTTACTTGACGCTATATTTGCTGCACAAATGAAGATAGAATCCGGAAAATCTCCACAACTTCAACCGATGTCTGACATTTGTGAGAAAAAAGCACAACTAGCAGTAACTTTTCATCCAACTAGATTATTAGTTTGTTTGTTTTATATAAATTCAATTTTTAGCAAATAGATACTAAAGATGAGGAAGGTTGTTTGAAACCACCTCATAAGATATTTTGTATAATATTTTTGTAGGTAATTAGCATAGTATTTAAACCCTTCTCATGCATTTAGAAAAGGGTCTAGAATTTTATTGAGAACATTCGCAAAGAATGCTTAATTGTAAGTAAGTTTGTGGATATATTGATGAAATAATGGAACACGGCGATTCCAGTTACATATCATTTTGTTGATCATTGTTGATTCACTTTTGTATTCTTTGAAAGACTTACTGATGTATGAGTTGAATGTGGCCTATTATCATTGATCATATGAACGGGACGGTACACATCTGGTACTATTATCATGTATGCTAGTTCTGTTTTGAATATTAGTGATGAATCCGGCTTTCATGAATGATATATGAAAATCAATTTTTCTTGTCTGAAATATCAGTTGCACTATTGTAAGATATAAAGATAGGAATTGATTTTTTTTTGTATAGGATCATCAAATATATGCGATATGTTTCTCATTTTCTTTTGATTAATTTTTTTTCAAGAGAATCATCTTACAAAGTAATAATTCTATTAAATTTGTGATGATCTTAACCATCACAGATTGAATAGATATCATTTTAGATCGCATCAAGTTAGTATTATCCTGAGTTAGATTAAATTAGTTTCAATTTCAAGTTTTGCATGTTAGAATAAATTTGTTTTAGTTTTTAGTAATTTTTCATGTAAATCCCTTGAGAGAAACCCAGAAATAAAAAAAAAACATAATTCTGGGAAACTGGTCCCATTATATCCAGCCGAAGCCACTATTCCAAATGGAAAAGGAGTTGTCTTAAGGTCCGGACTGGGTGGTTATCCCCCTTGTTGTTGCCACAGATTTATGAGGCCTCAACATTTTTGGCGCTAGAAGGAGGGCTGACTATGAATGGCACATAAATATAAACCTCAAAATAGAAGCCCTCATAAGAGTCGATCACCCCAAAAGCATCCTACAACTTCCTGATCAAATTCTAAATCACCAACTCAGAAATCGGAAATTTTAGAAACTTCCCCTTCATCTCATCAAATATTTTGTCTATTATGTGCTTCAGAATTCACTCCTGAGTCTCCCAAAGTTCAGTCTTTAATTCAGAAATTAGAAGGAATATCTATTTCTGCTAAAAATCCTATTAACCTAGAAACTTCCGAAGAAAGCGTTACTTCTCTATTCAAAGAAACTGGTATATTAACTAGATCCAAAAGCGAGAAACTTGGAATTACACCTTTCTAATTTCCAATTGAACCAATTCATAAAAAAATTTCAGTATCTAGATCTAAGTCAGATACAAGCGAAGTTACATCAAATTTTCCTTCGGTCACTTCTTCATATCCTCTTACTCACTCTGCATCTTCTTAGTCTTCCATTTCCTCTACTCAAACAATTAGTGCTATTACAAGTATTACTATTCCAGTTGTAAGTTCTTCATTCATTCCCCCTACTTCTGGATCTACTTCGGTATCTTCACAAACTTCTAATCCAATTATGGCCACTCAACCTTGGACGAATCTTGGTGCTGTATTGATAGCAATTCCAAATCCTCTTCCAGATCATCCAGAAAAATGGTTACCTAAATATAATCCTGATAATGGTCTTCCTATTGACGAACACATCAATAATTTTATGTTGGCCATGAATCTTAATGGAGCTGCTCATGAAGATATTTTAGTTAGATTGTTTCCCTATACTTTACAAGGATATGCTGGATCCTGGTATTTTTCACTTCCAGCAGGATCTATCGCCGATTGGGCAAATTTCGAACAAGTTTTCCTTGCAAAATTTGGAGATGATAGAATTATTGCATCCTTGATTAACGCTCTTTCCAATCTTAAAAAAAAATCATGGGAAAGGATCAAATATTTCAACTACAAATTTAACAAGTTATTAAAAAAAATTCCAACTACTTCCAAACCTGCTGTTGATGTACAAATAGAGTGGTATATTTCTTCTTTACCGCTATTTTTGTAGATAGAGTTGGTAAAGCTACCCTTTTAGATAACATGAAATAAGCTCTCGCTGTAGAGAAAAGAATTTTAGCATTAGAAAAATGTTCAGAGATAGAAGACATGAAATCCAAGAAAGTGAAATTTAGTCAAGATTCTAAAAAGAAAGTCTCAAAAGATCCATTTGATCTTGAAGGTCTTCAAAAGTTATTAAAGACTATGTCAAATGATATGATTGAAATAAAGAAATAGGTTGTTGAAACTTCAGCCCTTAAGAAATCATTTCGTCCATTTAATAAAAACCCTTCCTTAACATCTCAGCCTCCAAATGTGATTTCAAAAGTTGAATCTGATCAAGATAGTGAAGATCCCTCGCCATTTGAATGAGAATCAGAGTTTGAGGAAGAATTTGAACTGAATGGGTTATGGGATTTAATTCTTCCTTTAGAAGAAGAAAGAGAAGCTATGCCTATATCTACAAGAAGTAAAACTTCTTCTGATTCAACTATATCAAATCAAAAAGAGAAAACTCTCCCCACCAAGGAGAAAACAACTGTCAAAAAGTCTAAAAATGTTCAATTTTTTTTTATTCCACCAGATCCTAATACAAATTCTAAAACTTTGATAGTTTCAGATACAGTGGAATATAATATAGTCGAAGACATGAAAAAGATCAAAGCAAATATTTCATTACACGAAATAACGAAACTCAAACAACAACAGAAAATGTTGCTTAGAGAACTTAAGGCAATCCCTGTAGATCCTATACAATCACTGGTTATAGCTCAAGCTTCAAAATATTTGGGAAAACCTCCTTCATCTCCAAACAAAGTAAATTCCAATGATTTGGTCTTAATTTGTGATAGATCTATTTCTCACACTCCTCTTTTGCTTTTGACTTATGTGATTTTTAACAAAAAAGTTCATAATTGTCTTATTGATTCAAGAGCTTCTTCAGACATTATTCCAAGAACAGTGTGTACAAAGTTGAACATCACTCCTCAAAAATATATTGTACATATCATTCAATTGGATAGAACAAAAGTAGAAGTCATTGGAGAAATGTTGTTAGTATCCATTAGATTATCATCCAATCCAAAGGTACTACAAGTAATTGATATTTTGGTTGCATACATCCTTGAATTTTATGGTCTTATTCTAAGAAAATATTGGTCTGAAAAGTTACAAGGATATTTTGCTACTGATTGGTCACACATGTGGCTACCATATAATGTAAAACCAAATCAAATCAGAATTGAAAGTGAAAAATTTATGAAACATACAGTTACTGAACTAGAAGGAACAAACGAGCCTGTAGCTTTCACTAATAACATTATAGGAAATTATTCAACTGAATCATTTCTTGGATCATTCAATGCTCATGTTTCAGCTTTTCCAATAAACACTACTATTTCTCAAATTGAAAAATTTTCTCAAACAGATGTTTCTAGATGTGTTAATCTCAGCGATCAGATTCCAAAACAGTCTTTATTTTGGACTCTATACTTTGATGGTTCAAAATCAGAATATGGTGCAGGAGCAGGTTGCATTTTAATCAATCCACAAGGAGAGAAAACAATTCTAGCTTGTAGACTTGAATTTTAAGGCACTAATAATACCGCCGAATATGAAGCATTGATACAAGGCCTATATAAAGCTATTAGATTAAATGTTAAATATCTGCAACTATATGGAGATTCTAAAATAATTGTTAGACAAGTTAGAAATACAATTCATTTTATTTTTGGACATTTAAAACATTATCAAACTTTAGTTCAGAATCTTACTTCTCACTTTACTGCATTTAATATCTCCACAGTTCCTAGATTACAAAATGAAAGTGTTGATTTACTTTCTAATGTAGCATCTAGACTTATACCATTTGAAGAATTTAGCCCAGACATATTTTCAATTGAGTTAATTTTTAGGCCTTCCATTCCTTACAATATAACAAATTGGAGAGTATTTAACATTGATGCAGAGCTTATGAAGGTCAAATTATAGATGAACATGAACATGATTCACAGATTGAAGATAAAAAAAATTCAAATCCAATTCCTAAATCTATACTCAAAATGGAATATTTCTATGATTTGAAAGATAGGTTTAAGAAGACTACCAATTCAAAAACACAGAGTTCTACTCTAAAATTTGAATTGATTAATCTTGGTACATTAGAAAAACCTCAGAATATCAACTTAGGTCTTGGATTAGAACCTGAAGAAAGGATGTCATTCATTAAGTTGTTGAAAACGTATAAATATATCTTTGCATGGGATTATTCAGATCTTAAAACATATGATACTTCCATAATTCAGCACACCATACCTATGACCTTAGATGATAAGCCTATGCAACAAGAACTTAGAAAAATTCACCCAAATTTAGAAAGTCAAATTAGATTTGAGTTAAATAAAATGCTCAAATCCAAAGTCATTTTTCCTATTAGGCATTCGAAATGAGTGTCAAACATGGTTCTAGTTAGAAAAAAGAATGGAGACATTAGGATTTGCATAGACTTTAGCAATTTGAATAAAGCTTGCCAAAAAGATAATTTCCCCTTGCCTACCATGGAACAGATATTGCAGTCAGTTGCAGGATCTGAATTGATGTATTTCCTCGACAAATTTTCAGGATATAATCAGATTATGGTACATCTGGATGATAGATTAAAGACAACATTCAGGACAAAATGGGGAACATACGCATACCAAAAAATGCCCTTTGGGTTGATTAATGTTGGTGCTACATTTCAACGTACTATGAATATAGCTTTCAGAGGACTAATCAATAGCTCAGTTGTTATATACTTAGATGACATCACTGTTTACTCTAAGCATAGAAGCAATCATGTTAATCACCTAAAACACATTTTTAAAAGATGTAGAAAATTTGGTATTTCCTTGAATCCAAAAAAATGTTATTTCGCCTTATCAGAAGGTAAATTATTAGGGTTCATTGTTTCCAAAAATGGAATCCACATTGACCCTGATAGAATTCAGGAAATTGAAAAAATCCCTTTACCACATAATAAAAAAACAATGCAATCATTTTTAGGAAAAATTAATTTTGTAAAAATATTTGTTCTCAATTTTTCCCAAATCATTTTTCCCCTGCAATCAATGATCAAGAAAAAATCAATTTTTAAATGGGGAAAAGTAGAGAGAAATTATTTTGAGTTGATTAAGAAAGCCATCATTGAAGCTCCCTCTTTAACAACTCCTAATTTTCTTAAATCATTTATATTATACACATTTTCTTTTGACACATCATACGCAGCAGTTTTAACACAGTTAAACGATCAAAACATTGAAGCACCAATTGTGTTTTTTAGTTCTAACCTACAAGGTGCTGAGTTGAATTATTCAGCTGTGGAAAAACAATCTTATGCTGTATTTAAAGCTTTGAAACATTTTATACCTTTTCTCCTAAAAACACATACTAAAATAATAGTACCTTACTCAGCAGTAAGGCAATTATTAATCCAACGAAAAGTAGGAGAGAAGAGAGCAAATTGGGTTACCGCACTTCAAGAATATGATGTAGAGATACACCCTGCTAAAATGTTTAAAGGACAAGGTCTTTGCAGGATGTTAACTGGAGCTTCTCATGCATCAACAGAAGAAGATCAATAAAATGAAATGCAACTGTCTGAGGTAAGCCTAAACGATTCTTAGTCACAATATGCTGATCTAAAATTTTTCTTGAAAAATGGATATGCTTCATTATTTACACAAGAAAGCGTGCTATGAGACTTAAAGCAAATCAATATCAAATCATAGATGATGTGTTATTTAGGAAGAATTATGATTCTGTGTTATTAAGATGTTTAGAAAAAATTGAAACTGAAAAAGTAATGCAGGAATTACATGATGGACCAGCCGGAGGTCATTACGGAGGAAAAACCATAGCTCATAAAATACTACATTTTGGCTACTATTGGCCAACTATATTTAAATATTCACACGAATATGCAAGAGAATGCAAAGTGTGTCAAACTGCAACAGGAAGAGAAAGAAAAGCAGCATTTCCATTACAACCAGTAAATATCCAACAACCATTTGAACAATGTGGGTTAGATATTATAGGTGAAATAACTCCAAACACTTCTAAACATCATAAGTATATTCTAACTGCAACAGATTATTTCACAAAATGGGTAGAAGTTATCCCATTAAAGGTGGTTAATACGCAAAGTATTACAAATTTTATTGATCAGTTCATAATCACTAGGTTTGGTCTCCCATCAACTTTGATATTTGATAATGCATCTTACTTTTCTGGAAATGCCATGATAGAATTTGCTTTGAAAAGAGGTTTTAAATTAAAATACTCAACTAATTATTATCCACAAGGTAATGGATTAGCTGAATCTACAAATAAAAACCTCATCAGGATCATCAAACGAACTATAGAACAAAATCATAAAAATTGGCACAAAGCACTATTATTTTCTCTTTGGGCAGATAGAATCACCTAGGAAGCCTCAATAGGTACTTCTCCATTTATGTTAGTTTATGGGAAAGAAGCAGTTCTACCCACAAATGTAACAATACCATCATTGACTTTAGTGCAGTTTATTGATGAAAATCCTTTAATCTTCCCTTCAACTTAGACAAGATCAAATTCTTAAAATGGAAGAACAAAGAGAAAAAGCTAAAGCTATACATGATCAACATCAAAAAATAGTGAAAACCTCATTTGACACATCATCCACTAGTTCAATTTTTTTTGAAATAGGAGATCTTGTTTTAAAATGGGATAAGGCACATGACGAAAAAGGTAAGCATACCAAATTCCAAAGACTATGGCTTGGCCCATTTCAAATCATCGAAAAAATAGGCTTATCCACCTTTTTTCTGCAAGACTTATCAGGTAGAAAAGATTCCTTGCCTGTAAATGGTCAAATTCTCAAAAAATATTTCTCTTAGAAAATCAAGCTTTTAAATTTTATTTTTGCTTTAGGAAAATAAAAGTTGAAAATAACATCATTGATTCATTCAAATTTTCAAAGTTTTTGATAAATTATTTTGATCTTTCGCTTCTATAAATAAGTAAAGAAAAAGATGACTATAATTATGAGAAATGAATAAACTTTATTTTTTTAAGATAAATTGAAATTTACTGAAAGCATTTTCTTTCCAAAAAAGACTCTAGATATCATAAAATATAGTTATCATGTATCAGTCAGAAAAGGGAATTTTTAACTTAGCAAGGATTCTCTACAAAAAGGTATCTACCAACTCTATAATTATCATCCATAACTCTTAAATGAGCTAATGATTCATCTCATCTGATAAAATTTCTTCTTTTCACTTATACACACACACACACACACACACACATAAAGCAAATTCAAAAGAAAATAAGTCTCATCACGAGCCAGCTTGTTCAGTCTAAATTACTATCATTGAATGACATTATCATTATCAGGCCACCAAACCTGGGCAATGATTTTGAAAATTTATCAAGAAAAAGAAATTTAATGATATGTCATAATTATATTTTAAGATAAGAAATCAAATTCGGATGGGACTATGAATAATTATTGGTTAAAAGATAACCCTGTTGAGGCTATAAATGCCTGTTGGCAATAGTGGCTCTATCTGTGATAAATGAGTAAAAATATATGAGACCAATTTTAGAGAAAACCTACTTTACATTTTTAAATCTAAGTACTGATTGATATAGATACCTATATATTATCACTAAAGGAGTTAATTTGGAAGAAATGAGATAGGTAAATAGATTATATTCTGAAACAATATTGTTTAATTCATGAATGATATTATTTTTATTCTTATATCTTTTACTCGTTTTGAAAGTTTAGAAATGTCAAAATAAACCAATAAGAAATATTTGGTTCTCCCAAGTGAATCGCCAATTGTTGTGCTATGCAACAACTCCCCCCATTTTTATTTTTCAAAATAATTTAGACCTTTGATAAATAGAAATAGGGACCCTTTTTATAAAAGTATTTTTGTCTTTTGATAAAAATCAAACTCCAAAAAACATCAATGCTTTTTAAATAAAAACATCTTTATCGCAAATCACAATTTTCGCACAAATCTTTTCTTAGTTAAAACAATAAATCAGCGAAATCCTGATTTTGCGATCGCCGATTTGAAATTTTGCAAGCGACATTATAAATCGCATATTGTTGATTTACATTGTAAAATTTTAAGCAATTCTTAACAAAACTCCAATAGTGTGATATTGTGATACTACGATACTGCGATATGGCGAAATCACATATCGCATAAACAAAAGGAAATACACATCATTAAGACAGGTTCAAAGGGCGCGATGCGATTGATTTGACAGGTTTGAATAAAGGTTTTTACGCAAAATAAATCATGTCAGAAGTATTAATTATGTTTTATCATTCTAATGTAGACAATTATGGATGCGTCATGATTAATTAATGATATAGCTGTTTTCCGAATTTTTACTTTCAAAACAGATAATTTCAGTTGATCTTCCATCATTTGATCATTTACTCTGTCTTTAATAGGGATTTCCTTTCAAAATATGTCCATCCACAAAGTTATTCAAAAGCACGACAAACAGATTGTCGCAGAATTCGAACAAATAGGAATGGCACCTATAGTCTCTAATACTGTCTGCACTGTTGATGGAGGAGCTACTAAATGTCAAGTTATTTACACTATACTTGAAGACGAAGAGCCAAAAGTAGTAGAAGTCACGGCAACTGCTAATGATGCAACACCTTCAGATTTACAATTCAAAGATATTGCATGTTCTTTCCTCCATAGAATAGAAGTGAGAGCTACTCTTCTTCCATATACTGACATGATTAGATGGGTGCTTGATAAATCAATGATCAAAGATAGACAATTAAGAACCTGCAAGGATGAGATTCTAGGTTCTTTCAGACCTGAAGATCTGAAAATCATGTATAAGCTGCCCGACCCGCAAGATACCTACAACAGTCAGTTTGTTGCAAAGTTTGCTGAAAAGAACCAAGTCCCATTCAAGGCAATTCAAGGTTGAAGGAAATTAGACAAGTAGTTCAAATATGAGAAAACCAGTATGTATCTTATCACTTCATTAGCAAACCCTTATAACTTTTCAGCATAAATGTTATGCAGATTATATGGTTTACCTGATAATACCAGGTTCTCCATAAATTGGCTTCCCCTAATTGACTCCTCTGTTAATTCCCTCATAATCAATTGGGTGACTATCATTTTAGAGAATCTAGTTAAGGCAAATAATGAATATTGCCAAACCATAACTTCTTCCTCCAAATCTGTTCCCCAATTTTATATGAGTGCATACATTTTTCATGCCATCTGTTTTTCTACCAAATTTCAAGTTATGGGATGGAAATGGACCCCTGAAGACCCTACCCTGATACATTTGAGTCATAAAGAGATATGGGAACACAATTATGCACCACATTTTCATAGGTTGCGCTATGGAGTTGTATTACCATTACACCAATTTATGTATGACATAGTAAGCCCTAGGTTCACTAAGGAAGCCCTTGTAGACCTTAAAATCATAGGAAGAAGTTTTGTTGAAGAATAATTTTCATATATTAGAATTTTTGGAAGCTCCGCTCCCCCACATATTATTCCATTATATGTTTCAGACAAGTTGATGGCAAAAGAAGTCGCTTACCAAACAGTTGGTAATGGACTCACTAAATATTTGAAAGACGCGAAAAAGTCTTTATGGCCAAGTTTTCCAATTTCATGTGGTTCATTTACACACCAATTTTAATCATGCATTGAAAGAATGTCAGAATATTGAGTTGTTGAAGCTTCTCGTTTTACCCTCCAGGTAGTTTGACCTAGAAAAGGTTGCTAACAAATTCACTTTGTTAGTCAAACTCAAACCTATTGTACACATTGATGACAGATTTGAAGATATTTTGCAATTTTCCGGGACATTTGAATAATCCTAATTTTTTCAAATTGAACTTGAATCCGGAAGAAATACAGAAATTCAATGAATTCAGAGAACAGAGACTTAGACAGATTCCACGGGATGTTTTGATTACCAGTTATACGATTAAAGCAATTCAAGAAATGAGAGCAGAACAATCAAATTCACAAAATCAAAGTGAATTAGATAAAATATGTACTTTATTCAGCAATGCATTTGCAAATACTCCAAAGGCATCATCATCACAGAAAAAATACAAAATTCCAGACTCCACAGGAACAAATAGTTTCAACAAAGGAAATCATTGAAACTCCTGAGATAATCTCCCAAGACAAAGAAATCATTCCTACAAATCCAACTGATGAGATTATCCTCAAGGTGACTGATATTCCCCCACTAGATGTGTTCTATAGCCCTCTTCATAAGGCTGTAGTATGAAAACCGAGGAAAAGAAGAAGGATTGAAACGCCCCCGAGAAATGAAGTTATGGAAGTAGTATGGAAATATACTCCATCAAATCCGATTGAAAATTTAAGTTGGCTATCTCAATTCGCTGGTGCATACACCACTGTGACAATTGATAAGGCAGTAGAAGTGTCTATTTTGATCCAAGAAAAGGATGTCAAAATCATGGAACTACAACAGTAGCTAGATGAAGAAAGAAAAAGTTTAAGTCAGAAAGTGGAACATCAACTTCTCAGAGTACAGCAAGAGATGGAAATGCTTAAGATAAGTCATGAAAATGACTTATCTAGCAAAAATTCACTGATTGAACAGTTGAGAGAAGATCTTACCAAATATGAAGGAATTCCTACTACAAAGGAATTCATAAAATAATCATCAGCATTAAGTGCCTTACTCTCAAAACAACAAAACCTGTTTGTTGTACAAATGTCAAACATAATTCCACATCTAGAAATCAGTGAACAATTAACAAACACAATCATTGATCAAAGAATTGAGTTCAATGAACTTAATGTTAAAATCTCTAATTATATTGAATGGAAAGATACAAAAGAAGGGAAAAAGTCATATCTCCCAAAGATCAAGGAAACTTTCAAAGATATTTTTTTTACAGACTGGGATGCATGAGTGAAACAAGCAGAATTAGCCATATCCAGAGCAGCAGGTATATCAAATAATATGGTCCAAATGATTAACCATATATTACATACTTCCGGGCTCATCAGAGAAGGAAATTTCAAATCTCTTCCTGATATCAAATATTTAGAACAAAGTTGGAAAGAAGTCGGTCAACTGAGGGAAGAAGCACTTATACAGCTAAAGAAAACTGATTGGGAAGCATACTGGCAACTATTATTCAAACCACACTGTCATATCATGACACTGAACTATTTTCTAAACTCCATACAGAGAATACAGCCGCTTTTACTGGACTCTATATTTGCTGCACAAATGAAGATAGAATTCAGCAAACCTCCACAAGTTCAACCAATGTTCGACATTTGTGAGCAAAAAGCACAACTGGAAGTAAATTATCATCCAACATGATTATTAGTTAGTTTGTTTTATATAAATTCAATTTTTAGCAAATAGATACTAAAGATGAGGAAGGTTGTTTGAAACCACCTCATAAGATATTTTGTATAATATTTTTGTAGGTAATTAGCATAGTATTTAAACCCTTCTCATGCATTTAGAGAAGGGTCCAGAATTTTATTGAGAACATTCGCAAAGAATGCTTAATTGTAAGTAATTTTGTGGATGTCTTGATGAAATAATGGAACACAGCCATTTCAGTTACATATCATTTTGTTGATCATTGTTTATGCACTTTTGTATTCTTTGAAAGAATTACTAATGTATGAGTTGAATGTGGCCTATTATCATTGATCAGATGAACAGGATGGTACACATCTGGTACTATTATCATGTATGCTAGTTCTGTTTTGAATATTAGTGATGAATCCATCTTTCATGAATGATATATGAAAATCAATTGTTTTTGTCTGAAATACCAGTTGCACTACTATACGATATAAAGATAGGAATTGATTCGTTTTTGTATATGATCATCAAATATATGTGATATGTTTCTCATTTTATTTTGATTAATTGTTTTTCAAGAGAATCATCTTACAAATTAATAATTCTATTAAATCTGTGATGATCTTAATCATCACAGATTGAATAGATATCATTTTAGATCGCTTCGAATTAGTATTATCTCGGGCTAGATTAAATTAGTTTCAATTTCAAGTTTTGCATGTTAGAATAAATTTGTTTTATTTTTTAGTAATTATTCATGTAAATCCCTTGAGAGAAACCCAACAATCAAGAAAAAACCCAATTCTGGGAAACTGGTCCCATTATCTCCAGTCAGAGCCACTATTTCAAACGGAAAAGGAGTTGTCTTAAGGTCTGGATCGAGTGGTTATCCCCCTTGTTGTTGCCACATATTTCTGAGGCCTCAAAATTTTTGGTGCTAGAAGGAGGGCTGACTATGAATGGCACATAAATATAAACCTCAAAATAGAAGCCCTCATAAGAGTCGATCTCCCAAAAATCATCCTACAATCCCGATCAAATTCTAAATCACCAACTCAAAAATCAGAAATTGTAGAAACTTCCCCTTCATCTCCTCAAATATTTCGTCAATCATCTGCTTCAGAATTCACTTTTGAGTCTCCCAAAGTTCAGTCTTTAATTCAAAAATTAGAAGGAATATCTATTTCTGCTGAAAAGCCTGTTAACCCAGAAATTTGTGAAGAAAGCGTTACTTCTCTATTCATAGAAACTCGTATATTAACTAGAACCAAAAGCGAGAAACTCAGAATTCCACCTTTCGAATTTCCAATTGAACCAGTTCGTAAAAAAATTTCAGTATCTAGATCTAAGTCAGATACAAGTGAAGTTACATCAAATTTTCCTTCGGTCACTTCTTCATATCCTCTTACTCACTCTACATCTTCTTAGTTTTCCATTTCCTCTACTCAAATAATTAGTGCTATTACAAGTAGTACTGTTCCAGTTGTAAGTTATTCATTTATTCCCCATACTTCTGGAACTACTTCGGTATCTTCAAAAACTTCTAATCCAATTATGGCCACTCAACCTTGGATGAATCCTAGTGTTGTATTGATAGAAAATCCAAATCCTCTTCTAGATCATCTAGAAAAATGGTTACCTAAATAAAATCTTGATGTTGGTCTTCCTGGTGAAGAACACATCAATAATTTTATGTTGGCCATGAATCTTAATGGAGTTGCTCATGAAGATATTGTAGTTAGATTGTTTCCCTATACTTTACAAGGATCTGCAGGATCCTGTTATTTGTCACTTCCAGCAGGATCTATCTCCGATTGGGAAACTTTCAAGCAAGTTTTCCTTGCAAAATTTGGAGATGATAGAATTATTGCATCCTTGATTAACACTCTTTCCAATATTAAAACAAATTTAGGGGAAAGGATCAATGATTTCAACTCTAGATTTAACAAGATATTAAACAAAATTTCAACTACTTCCAAACCTGTTGTTGATGTACAAATAGAGTGGTATATTTCTTCTTTACCTTCTAATATAGCTATTTTTGTAGATAGAGCTGGTAAAGCTATCCTTTGAGATAACATGAAAGAAGCTCTCGTTGTAGAGAAAATAATTTTAGCATTAGAAAAACGTTTAGAGATAGAAGATAGGAAATCCAAGAAAGTGAAATTTAGTCAAGATTCTAAAAATAAATTCTCGAAAGATCCATTTGATCTTGAAGGTCTTCAAAAAGTATTAAAGACTATGTCAAATGATATGATTGAAATAAAGAAATAGGTTGCTAGAACTTCAGCCCCTAAGAAATAATTTCGTCCATTTAAGAAAAACCCTTCTTCAACATCTCAGCCTCCAAATGTGATTTCAAATGCTAAATCTGATCAAGATACTGAAGATCCCTCGCCATCTGAATGAGAATCAGAGTATGAGGAAGAAGTTGAACTGAATGGGTTATGGGATTTCATTCTTCCTTCAGAAGAAGAAATAGAAGCTACGCCTGTATCTAGAAGAAGTAAAACTTCTTCTGATTCAACTATATCAAATCAAAAATAGAAAACTCTCCCCACCATGGAGAAAACAACTGTCAAAAAATCTAAAACTGTTCAGACAGATTTTATTCCACCAGATCCTAATAAAAACTCTATAACTTTGATAGTTTCAGATACAATGGAATATAATATAGTCAAAGATATGAAAAAGATAAAAGAAAATATTTCATTACACGAAAAAACCAAACTCGAACAACAACATAAAATTTTTCTTAGAGAAATTAAGGTAATCCCTGTAGATCCTATACAATCACCAGTTATAGCTCGAGCTTCAAAAGATATGGGAAAACCTCCATCATCTCCAAACAAAGTAAATTTCAATGATTTGGTCTTAATTCGTGATAGATCTATTTCTCACACTCCTCCTTTGCTTTTGACTTATGATATTTTTAACAAAAATGTTCATAATTGTCTTATTGATTCAGGAGTTCTTCAAACATTGTGCCAAGAACAGTGTGTACAAAGTTGAACATCACTCCTCAAAAATCTGATGTACATATAGCTCAATTAGATAGAACAAAAGTAGAAGTCATTGGAGAAATGTTGTCAGTATCCATTAGATTATCATCCAATCCAAAGGTACTACAAGTAATTGATATTTTGGTTGCATACATCCTTGAATTTTATGGTCTTATTCTAAGAAGAGATTGGTCTGAAAAATTACAAGGATATTTTGCTACTGATTGGTCACACATGTGGCTACCATATAATGGAAAACCAAATCAAATTATAATTGAACGTGAAAAAATTATGAAACATATAGTTACTAAACTAGAAGGAACAAACGAGCCTATAGCTTTCACTAATAATATTATAGGAAATTATTCAACTGAATCATTTCTTGGATCATTCAATGCTCATGTTTCACCTTTTCCAATAAACATTGCTATTTCTCAAATTGAAAACTTTTCTCAAACATATGCTTCTAGATGTGTTAATCTCAGCGATCAGATTCCAAAATTGTCTTTATTTTGGACTCTATACTTTGATGGTTCAAAATCAGAAGATGGTGCGGGAGCAGGTTGCATTTTAATCAATCCACAAGGAAAGAAAACAATTCTAGCTTGTAGACTTGAATTTCAATGCACTAATAATACTGCCGAAGATGAAGCACTGATACAAGGCCTATATAAAGCTATTGGATTAAATGTTAAATATCTGGAAGTATATGGAGATTCTGAAATAATTGTTAGACAAGTTAGAAATACAATTCATTATATTTCTGGACATTTAAAACATTATCAAACTTTAGTTCAGAATCTTACTTCTCACTTTACTGCATTTAATATCTCCACAATTCCTATATTAAAAAATGAAAGTGCTGATTACTTGCTAATGTAGCATCTAGACTTATACCATCTGAAGAATTTAGCCCAGACAAATTTTCAATTGAGTTAATTTTTAGGCCTTCCATTCCTAAAAATATAACAAATTGGAGAGTATTTAACAATGATGCAGATATACTAGACTTTCTTACATCAGACAGAGCTTATGAAAGTCAAATTATAGATGAACATGAACATGATTAACAGATTGAAGATAACAAAATTCAAATCCAATTCCGAAATCTGTAGTCAAAATGGGATATTTCTATGATTTGAAAGATAGGTTTAAGAAGACTAACAATTCAAAAACATAGAGTTCTACTCTAAAATTTGAATTGATTAATCTTGGTACATTAGAAAAACCTTAGAATATCAACTTAGGTCTTAGATTAGAACCTGAAGAAAGGATGTCATTCATTAAGTTGTTGAAAACGTTTAAATATATCTTTGCATGGGATTATTCAGATCTTAAAACATATGATACTTCCATAATTCAGCACACCATACCTATGACCTCAGATGATAAGCCTGTGCAACAAGAACTTAGAAAAATTCACCCAAATTTAGAAAGTCAAATTAAATCTGAGTTAAATAAAATGCTCAAAACCAAAGTCACTTTTCCTGTTAGTCATTCGAAATGGGTGTCAAACATGGTTACAGTTAGAAAAAATAATGGAGACATTAGGATTTGCATAGACTTTGGAAATTTGAATAAAGCTTGCCAAAAAGATAATTTTCCCTTGCCTACCATGGAACAGATATTGCAGTCAGTTGCAGGATATGAATTGATGTCTTTCCTTGATGGATTTTCAGGATATAATCAGATTATGGTACATTCGGATGATAGATTAAAGACAACATTCAGGACAAAATGGGGAACATACGCATACCAAAAAATTCCCTTTGGGTTGATTAATGCTGGTGCTACATTTCAATGTACTATGAATATAGATTTCAGAGGACTAATCAATAGCTCAGTTGTTATATACTTAGATGACATCACTGTTTACTCTAAGCATAGAAGAAATCATGTTAATCACCTAAAACACATTTGTGAAAGATGTAGAAAATTTGGTATTTCCTTGAATCCAAAAAAATGTTATTTCGCCTTATCAGAAGGTAAATTATTAGGGTTCATTGTTTCAAAAAATGGAATCCACATTGACCCTAATGGAATTTAGGAAATTGAAAAAATCCCTTTACCACAATAAAAAAACAATGCAATCATTTTTAGGACAAATTAATTTTGTAAAAAGATTTTTTCCCGATTTTTCCCAAACCATTTTACCCCTGCAATCAATGATCAAGAAAAATTCAATTTTTAAATGGGGAAAAGAAGAGAGAAATTCTCTTGAGTTGATTAAGAAAGCCATCATAGAAGCCCCCTCTTTAAAAAATCCTTATTTTCTTAAATAATTTATATTATACACATTTTCTTCCGACACATCATACGCAGCAGTTTTAACATAGTTAAATGATCAAAACATTGAAGCACCAATTGTGTTTTTGAGTTCTAACCTACAAGGTGCTGAGTTGAATTATTCAGCTGTGGAAAAAAAAGCTTATGTTGTATTTAAAGCTTTGAAACATTTTAGACCCTTTCTCCTAAAGACACATACTAAAATAATAGTACCTTACTCAGCAGTAAGGAAATTATTAATCCAACGAGAAGTAGGAGAGAAGAGAGCAAATTGGGTTACCGCACTTCAAGAATATGATGTAGAGATACAACCTGCTAAAAATTTTAAAGGACAAGGTCTTTGCAGGATGTTAACTGGAGCTTCTCTTACATCAATGGAAGAAGATCAATCAAATGAAATGCAACTATCTGAGGTAAGCCTAAACGATTCTCACTCACAATATGCTGATCTAAAATTTTTCTTGAAAAATGGATATGCTCCATTATATCTCAATTACACAGTAAAGCGTGCTCTCAGACTTAAAGAAAATCAATATCGACTCATAGATGATGTGTTATTTAGAAAGAATTATGATTATGTATTATTAAGATGTTTAGAAAAAACTGAAGTTGAAAAAGTAATGCAGGAATTACATGATGGACCAGCTGGAGGTCATTTCGGAGGAGACACCACAACTCATAAGATACTGCATGCTGGCTATTATTGGCCAAATCTATTTAAAGATGCACATGAATACGCAAGAAAATGCAAAGTGTGTCAAACTGCAGCAGGAAGTGAGAGAAAAGAAGCATTTCCATTAAAACCAGTAAATATCCAACAACCATTTGAACAATGGGGGTTAGATATTATAGGTGAAATAACTCCAAACTCTTCTAAACAGCATAAGTATATTCTAATTGCAACAGATTATTTCACAAAATGGGTAGAATCTATCCCATTAAAGGTGGTTAATATGCAAAGTATTACAGATTTTATTGATCAGTTCATAATCACCAGGTTTGGTCTCCCATCAGCTTTAATATTTGATAATTCATCTTACTTTTCTGGAAATGCCATGATAGAATTTGCTTTGAAAAGAGGTTTTAAATTAAAATACTCAGCCAATTATTATCCACAAGGTAATGGATTAATTGAATTGACAAATAAAAACCTCATCAGGATCATCAAACGAACTGTAGAACAAAATCATAAAAATTGGCACAAAGCACTATTATTTGCTCTTTGGGTAGATAGAATCACCTAGAAAGCATCAATAGGTACTTCTCCATTTATGTTAGTTTATGGGAAAGAAGCAGTTCTACCCACAAACATAACAATACCATCATTGAACTTAGTGCAGTTTATTGATGAAAATCCTTCATCTTCCCTTCAACTTAGACAAGATTGAATTCTTAAAATGGAAGAACAAAGAGAAAAATCTAAAGCTATACATCCTCATCATCAAAAAATAGTGAAAACCTCATTTGACACATCATCCACTTGTTCAAAATTTTTTGAAATAGGAGATCTTGTTTTAAAATGAGATAAGGCACACGAGGAAAAAGGTAATCATACCAAATTCCAAAGATTATGGCTTGGTCCATTTCAAATCATTGAAAAAATAGGCTTATCTACCTTTTTGTTGCAAGACTTATCAAGTAGAAAATATTCCTTGCCTGTAAATGGTCAAATTCTCAAGAAATATTTCTCTTAGAAAATCAAGCTTTTAAATTTGATTTTTTCTTTAGAAAAATAAAAGTTGTAAATAGCATCATCATTGGTTCATTCAAATTTTCAAAATTTCTGATAAATTATTTTGATCTTTCGCTTCTATAAATAAGTAAAGAAAAGGATGACTATAATTATGAGAAATGAATAAACTTTATTTATTTTTTAAGATAAATTGAAATTACTGAAGGCATTTTCTTTCCGAAAAAGATTCGAGATATCATAAAATATAGTTATTATGTATCAGTCAGAATTTTTTTTAACTTAGCAATGATTCTCTACAAAAAGGTATCTACCAACTCTACAATTATCATCCCTAACTCTTAAACGAGCTAATGATTCATCCCATCTGATTAAATTTCTTGTTTAGAAATATAAAAAAAATAAAAAGAAATATATACAATGAACAAATTCAAAAGAAAATAAGTCTCATCACGAGCTTGTTTATCATGATCATAGAGAAATAATGTAGACTGATATTACCAAGACTACATATTATAACAGGGTAATAGCTATATGATTATAAAAAATCAATAGACAAGGGGTCTCATCACGAGCCAACTTGTTCAATCTAAATTACTATCAGTGAATGACATTGTCATTATCAAGCTACTAAACCTAGACAATGATTTTGGAAATGTATCAAGAAAAAGAAATTTAATGATATGTCATAATTATATTTTAAAATAAGAAATCAAATTTGGATGGGACCATGAATCATTATTGGTTAAAAGATAACCCTATCGAGGCTATAAACACCTGCTAGCAACAGTGGCACTATCTGTGATAAATGAGTAAAAATATATGAAACCAATTTTAGAGAAAACCTACTTTATTTTTTTAAATCGAAGTACTGACTGATATAGATACCTATATATTATCACTGAAGGAGTTAATTTAGAAGAAATGAGATAGGTAAATAGATTATATTTTGAAAAAATACTGTTTAATTCATGAATCATATTATTTTTATTCTTATATCTTTTCTTCGTTTTGAAAGTTTAGAGATGTCAAAATAAACCAATCAGAGATATCCCGTTCTCCCAAGTGAATCGCCAATTGTTGTGCTATGCAACAACTCCCCCCATTTTTATTTTTAAAATAATTTAGACCTTGGATAAATAGAAAATAGGGACACTTTTTATAAAAGTATTTTTGTCTTTAGATAAAAATCAAACTCCAAAAAACATCAACGTTTTTTAAATAAAAACATATTTATCGCAAATTGCAATTTCGCACAAATCTTTTCTGAGTTAAAACAATGAATCAGCGAAATCCCGATTTTGCGATCGCCAATTTGAAATTTTGCAAGCGACATAATAAATTGCATATTGCAGATTTACACTACAAAACTTTAAGACATTCTTAACGAAACCCCGATATTGCGATATTGCGATATTGTGATACTGTGATTTTGCGATTTCACGAAATTGCATATCGCATAAACAAAAGGCAATGTGCATCACTAAGACAGGTTCAAAGGGCACGATGCAATTGATTTGACAGGTTTGAATAAAGTTTTTTACGTAAAATAAATCATGTCAGAAAGTATTAATTATGTTTTATCATCCCAATGTAAACAGTTATGGATGCGTCATGATTAATTAATGATATAGTTGTTTTTCGAATTTTTCCTTTCAAAACAGATCATTTCAATAGATATTCCATCATTTACTCTGTCTTTACTAGGGATTTCCTTTCAAAATATGTCCATCCGCAAAGTTATTCAGAAGCACGACAAACAGATTGTTGCAGAATTTGAACAAACGAGAATGGCAACTATAGTCTCTGATACTATCTGCACTGCTGATGGAGGAGCTACTAAATGGAAAGTTATTTACACTATACTTGAAGACAAAGAGCCAGAAGTAGTAGAATTCACGACAATTGTCAATGATGCAGCACCTTCAGATTTACAATTCAAAGATATTGCATGTTCTTTCCTCCATAGAATAGCAATGAGAGCTACTCTTCTTCCATATACCGACATGATTAGATGGGTGCTTGATAAATCAGTGATCAAAGACAGACAGTTAAGAACCTGCAAGGATGAGATTCTAGGTTCTTTCAGACCTGAAGATATTAAAATCATGAATAAGCTGCCTGACCCACAAGATACCTACAACAGTCAGTTTGTTGCAAAGTTTGTTGAGAAGAACCAAGACCCGTTCAAGTCAATTCAAGGTTGGAGGAAATTAGACAACAAGTTCAAATATGAGAAAACAGGTATGTATCCAATCGCGTCGTTAGCAAACCCTTATAACTTTGCAGCAGCAATGTTATGCAGATTATATGGTTTACCTGATAATACCAAGTTCTCCATAAATTGGCTTCCCCTAATTGACTCCTTTATTAATTCCCTCATAATGAATTGGGTGACTATCCTTTCAGAGAATATAGTTAAGGCAATTAATGAATATCGCCCAACCAAAACTTCTTCCTCCAAATCTGTTCCCCAATTTTATATGAGTGCATAAATTTTTGATGCCATATGTTTTTCTACCAACTGTCTAGTTATGGGATGGAAATGGACCCCGAAAGACCCTACCTCGATACATTTGAGTCATAAAGAGATATGGGAACACAATTATGCACCACATTTTTATAGGCTGTGCTATGGAGTTGTATTACCATTACACCAATTTATGTATGACACAGTAAGCCCTAGGTTCACTAAGGAAGACCTTGCAAACCTTCAGATGATAGGAAAAAGTTTTGCTGAAGAATCATTTTCATATATTAGAATTTTTGGAAGCTCCACTCCCCCGCATATTCTTCCATTATATGTTTCAGACAATTTTATGGCAAGAGAAGTCGCTTACCAAACAGTTGGTAATGGACTCACTAAATCTTTGAAAGACAGTAAAATTCTTTATGGCCAAGTTTTCCAATTTCATGTGGTTCGTTTACACTCAGAAATTTTAATCATGCATTGAAAGAATGTCAAAATATTGAGCTGTTGAAGCTTCCCATTTTACCCTCCAGGCAGTTCGACCCAGAAAAGGTTGCTAACAAATTCACTTTTTCAGTCAAACTCAAACCTATTGTACACACTGATGACAGATTTGAAGATATTTTGCAATCTGCCAGGACTTTTGAAGAAATCCTAAATTTTTTCAAATTGAACTTGAATCCAGAAGAAATACAGAAATTCAATGAATTCATAGATTAAAACTCAGACGGATTCCACAGGATGTTTTGATTACCAGTTATACGATTAAAGCAATTCAAGAAATCAGAGCAGAACAATCAAACTCACAAAATCAAAGTGAATTAGATAAAATATGTAATTCATTCAGCAATGCATTCGCAAATACTCTAGAGGCATCATCATCACAGAAAAATACAGAATTCCAGACTCCACAGGAACAAATAGTTTCAACAAAGGAAATCATTGAAACTCCTGAGATAATCTCCCAAGACACAGAAATAATTCCTACAGATTTGAATGATGAGATTAGCCTCAAGGTGACTGATATTCCCCCACTAGATGTGTTCTATAGCCCTGTTTATAAGGTTGTAGTAAGAAAACAGAGGAAAAGAAGAAGGATTGAAACGCCCTCGGGGAATGAAGTTATGGAAGTAGTATGGAAATATACTCCATCAAATCCAATTGAAAATTTAACTCGGCTATCTCAATTCGCTGGTGCATACACCACTGGGACAATTGATAAGGCAGCAAAAGTATCTATTTTGATCCAAGAAAAGGATGTCAAAATCATGGAACTACAACATCAGCTAGATGAAGAAAGAAAAAGTTTAAATTAGAAATTGGAACAACAACTTCTCAGAGTACAGCAAGAGATGAAAATGCTTTAGATAAGTCATGAAAATGACTTATCTAGCAAACATTCACTGATTGAACAGTTGAGAGAAGATCTTACCAAATATGAAGGAATTCTTACTGTAGAGGAATTCATAAAGGAAGCATCGGCATTAAGTGCCTTAATCTCAAAACAATGAAACCTGTTTGTTGTACAAATGTCAAACATAATTCCACATCTAGAAATCAGTGAACAATTAACAAACACAGTCATTGATCAAAGAATTGAGTTCAATAAACTTAATGTTAAAATCTCTAATTACATTGAATGGAAAGATACAGAAGAAGGGAAAAAGTCAGATCTCCCAAAGATCAAGGAAACTTTCAAAGATATTCTTTTTATAGACTGGGATGCACGAGTGAAACAAGCATAATTAGCCATAGCCAGAGAAAAAGGTATATCAAATAATATGATCAAAATGATTAACCATATATTACATACTTTCAAGCTCATTAGAGAAGGAAATTTCAAATCTCTTCCTGATATCAAAGATTTAGAACAAAGTTGGAAAGAAGTCGGTCAACTGAGGGAAGAAGCACTTATACAGCTAAAGAAAACTGATTGGGAAGCATACTGGCAGCTATTAGTCAAACCACACAGTCAGATCATGACACTGAACTATTTTCTGAACTCCATACAGAGAATACAGTCACTTTTACTGGACGCTATATTTGCTACACAAATGAAGATAGAATCTAGAAAACCTCCACAAGTTCAACCGATGTCTGACATTTGTGAGAAAAATAACAACTAGCAGTAACTTATCATCCAGCATGATTATTAGCTATTTTGTTTTATATAAATTCAATTTTTAGCAAATAGATACTAAAGATGAGGAAGGTTGTTTAAAACCACCTCATAAGATATTTTGTATAATCTTTTGTAGGTAATTAGCATAGTATTTCAACCCTTCTCATGCATTTAGAGAAGGGTCCATAATTTTATTGAGAAAATTTGCAAAGAATGCTTAATTGTAAGTAATTTTGTGGATGTCTTGATGAAATAATGGAACATGGCCATTTCAGTTACATATCATTTTGTTGATCACTTTTGATGCACTTTTGTATTCTTTGAAAGACTTACTGATGTAGGAGTTGAATGTGGCTTATTATCATTGATCAGATGAACAGGACGGTGCACATCTGGTACTATTATCATGTATGCTAGTTCTGTTTTGAATATTAGTGATGAATCCAACTTTCATGAATGATATATGACAATCAATTGTTTTTGTCTGAAATATCAGTTGCACTACTGTATAATATAAAGATAGGAATTGATTTGTTTTTGTATATGATCATTAAATATATGCGATATGTTTCTCATTTCTTTTGATTAATTGTTTTTCAAGATAATCATCTTAAAAAGTAATAATTCTATTAAATATGTGATGATCTTAATCATCATAGATTGAATAGATATCATTTTAGATCACATCGAATTAGTATTATCTTGAGTTAGATTAAATTAGTTTCAATTTCAAGTTTTGCATGTTAGAATAATTTTTTTTTAGTTTTTAGTAATTATTCATGTAAATCCCTTGAGAGAAACCCAACAATCAAACAAAAACCCAATTCTGGGAAATCGGTCCCATTACATCCAGTCGGAGCCACTATTCCAAACGGAAAAGGAGTTGTCTTAAGGTTCGGACCGAGTGGTTATCCCCCTTGTTGTTGACACAGATTTCTGAGGCCTCAATAGAAACAAATCAAAATTAATCTACAACAATGCTAATTAAAAACAATAAAAGAAGCTATGGAAATAACTAATAGCAATAAATTAACAACAAAAAATTAACTACTAGAAAAACAAATTGATCTACTTTACTAAAAGAAATTTAATCTACAAATGCTACTACAAAGTAAACTACACCTAACTAAAACACATTAACAGAAAACGACAAAGAACAAAGTAATTATGCTAAAAAATAAATTATTGTGGAACATAAGTATAATTATGAAATGAAATTCTATGTTAGAGAAATAGATGAAATATATTTGAAATATGCACTCAAAAAAATATGTACATAGAAAATATATGTAGTAAAAATATGAACAATAAAGTAAATTAATGAATAGGAAAACGTGGAAATTTATAGTAGCAAGAAAATATAGCCATCATGATTTTAGAGTGGCCCTTGCTCTACAATATGCTAGTGGTTGACATGTTGTGCACTCTTAGGAACTCAGCGACACTTTTAGATGCAACAGTTAGGTGTCCCAAAACTTATCAAAAAGCAAAACCAATTTAACTATTTTCCCATAACTGCCCTACTTCACCCTGATTTCAAGCCTCATGGATTGAACGACCTGAAGTGGGTGAGATGAAATAGGAAGTCTCCGCTGGAAGATAAAATGTAAATTATAATAGAAAAGTAAAATATTTACAACAGAGAAAAACACATTGTTGCTGACAAAAGTTTCAACAACAATGGTTTGCTTCATCAGAATTATCCTCCGTTGCAGAGAAATTTTGTTATATGGCTAGATATATGGTATAGATCTTAGTGTTGTAGAATGATACCCCAACGTGATTTCTTTCCTAAATACTGTTTTAGCTTTGTGAATTTCTAGCAAAAATTCCAATATCTATTCTCACAAGTGAAACTATATAAAGAGTGTCGCATTTGATACCCACATCCTCATAATCAACCAACATACATGAAAGCATGAAAAATTGTTAAATAATTATAAAAAAGACTTTTTCATTACCACTAAATCCAATCACTATAGTTATTGTTATCACAAAATCTAACCCTGATAGGCTGCTCATCAAGTAGACTCTGAGTAACTCTTTCAAACCAATCTTTTAGCTGAGGCTTAGCCTCCTCAGCCTGAGAGGGCTCTCTCAAGGTTTAATGATATAATATATAGATAGATGGCTAACTCTGTGGTTTGTGATTTTGTATTTTTATAGGTTGAAAGATTAAGGCTTACTACCATTGGGCTATGGAGTCAACAAGTCTGTAGATTCAGTGGTAAGATCTCTTGACATGGAACTTGAGAAAAATAGGGTTTTTAACAAAGACAATTCACTCAATAACATAGGTCAAAACAGTCATTCCATTACTAAAGGAAGTCAGAGCATAGGGTTATGAATTCTGAGTAATAGTTGGAAATCTACTCCTAGTGTTTCAAGGGTAATTTACTCACAAGATACAGGAAAAACACAGTCATTCCATTACTAAAGGAAGTCAGAACACATGGTTGTGAATTTTGAGTAATAGTAATAAGATCTACTGCAAGAAATTTAAAGTAACATATAGATCAAGAAAACATTAAACCCCATGAGAAACTCATATTTGTCAAGAAGAAAAAAACCTCTCTATATTACTGATTATAGTCCATAACATAAAGCAGCAGCTGGGCCAAAAATTCTCCAACACCCTGTTTTCTTGAAAGCTTCCATCACTGACTTATCTTTGACTAGAGCCTTTGTTCTTTCAGGCTCTGTTCTTAAACAATGACCAGACCTGTGATTTTTCCTTTCTTTTGTCATCTTTGACTCTGAATTCCTGTAACAAATCAGCCTCACTTGAATTTTTTTTATTAGCCTTGCTTGTTAATAGTGATCAGCCTCGCTTCCAAAATCCATGAGAGAAGCTTTGGTAAGATATTACCATGAGCTTAGCATTCAAAGACAATTTGCTTAAGTGTTTGCATGCAAACTGCAATACGAAACCCACCAATCCTTTCGAATTTGAAATTACCTATCATGATGACCCCTATATTCGAAATGATGAAATTGAATCATTGCATGTCTTAGAACTGACTCCTAGCTGACACCTAATGATGACAAGTTAATGGAATCTAACTGAATTGGTGATTTGACAAGACTTCCTACGAATCCGCGATTTCGTAGCGCGTTTAGTTCAATTTCAGGGTTTTGCACTACGAAAATAGCAGCATTTTTGTAGCGCAAAACATACTGTTTACACTGCCTGCGCTACGAAAATGTGGTTTCGTGGCTAATTCAAAAAAAAAAAAATGGTTTGAAATTTGACTTCTAAAGAGGGTTGTGTGACCTTTAAGACATGAATATGGTTGTTTAAGCTTTATTTGGACATGAAAATGACACATTGAGACTCTAAGCCTATTACTTACCCTTTCAATCATGAAATGACTCAAAACCTATCTAAGACCTTCTTGAAATCATGACCAAAGCAAAGTTGACACAATGATGTTTTGAAAATTTTTGGGTGATAACAGTTATAATGAATAATTAGGTAATAATGAATGAAAGCGGAAAAAATACATCATTTATATAAGGAAAATGACGATAACTTGATGGGAAAGGGGTGATTATGAATGACAATTTTAACCATCATCAAGTGCTAGTGTAGCACCTTTTTTTTTAATTTGGGATTAAAATTATCACCTTTTGCAATTATGGCCTTAATAGTTTCTCAATTTTGTCAACAAAAACATTAAAATCCACCCCTAAATAAAAAGGGGCTCTAATAATAACATTATTTAGATAGATGTCTTTCGGATTAATCACATCATAATGATTTGGTCGACGTTTTGAACCAACTAATGGGGTTCATCCTCAACACAAGGTGAAGAAAATAATCGATCGCAATGAATAAATAGTGTGGATGCATCATTGCCCAGTGATAGCCAATGTGTAATATTCCAAATTTTCCATCAGATAATTGGAATATTAGAGTTCTTACTTTTCTTAATTAATTAAGTAACTAAAAGGGTGGAAGGACCCATAAACCCCATATCTGAATAAAATCCACTTTTGTTGTGTGAATGTGGGTTAGTTAGATAGTAGATCAACATTATGGAGTAGTGGGGCAACTTATTAATGAAGAAGAGTGGAGATCATAGAGCTTTAATGAGGAAGATGGTGGAGATAATGGAGGAGTAAAAGTAAGATCATAGAGCAATAATGATGAAGTGATGGAGGAAGTGGTGCATTAAATGCACACATGATGGAGAGAGTGGAGAGTGAATGCAGAGATGATGGAGATCATGGGGAGACAACGCAGTCTTCATGGAGGCTAGTGGCCACATGTACAGCGCAGTAATGAGGTGGGCTAAGGCTAGAGGAGGCTCACAAAGCATAAAAGGAAGGTGAGGGCATACATAGAAGGCATGATTCTAGATTTAGATCTTGTATCTTCATTTGACATTTCTTTGCATGCATCAGCTATTTAGCTAAGCCTGCAGTGCTGTTTAGCACATAAGTGTTCCCGAGCGGGAATCCCACCCTTATCCATGGGGTACTTCGAGTGCCTAATATGGAAAGGTTCCTTTGAGAAGCCATTTATCATCAGGCATTGGTGCCACATTCATCCCCTCTCTTCAGCACATACAGATCCAGGAATTACGCATTCCTGCTTGAGGGTTTGAGAGGAGGAAGGTAGTTTCTAGCATTTCAGCTAGGAAACCGATGGAGGAAACATCCTTTCACCTTGTGATTCTATTTCATTATTCTGGGAGCATCATTGTGATTTCCAGCATCAGGCCATCATTCTACACCTCCATGTAGCAGTAGTTCCTCCAGGAATTGTGCAGTGTAGTCAAGTAGATCTAGTAGAGGAGGGAAGTTCCAAGCATTTCAGGTTGGAATCCTATGAGGGATCATCCCCTCACTTTGGTGAGATTATTTCCATTATATGTGAGCTATATTCCACCATTCAATATTAAGCTACAACTTCATCCCTCTTGACAACACAATCCATTCTAGTAGTTGTGTATTCAGCAGCTGCAACTTGAGAGGATGAAGAAGGAGCTAGATCTCAAGCTCTAGTTTGGAGATAAGGAGAAGGGATCAACCCTTCATGCATTGAGTTGATTTTGTATTATTGCAACCATCATATCTTCAACTCACGTCATAGATCTACATACCCAACGATCATATATTGCAAGCCCTAGGAGGGTTATTTTCCAAGGTGCTTCAATCTGGAAATCCTTTTTGGGTTATTTTGGGTTTTCATCATAGAGCCAAGATCTGAAATACCGACACCATATGAGCTCCGGAAAAACTTGATCTACACATCCCTTTTCAGCCAGCAGTTATATTTACAGAATTTTCAGGAGGTACAGCGCAGTATGGCCTCCAGCAAATTAGGAGTTATGTAATGCTTTCAGTGAGAGGACTTCAGGGTCACTCTAGCCATCTCTATTGGCTTGAGTGTTTCTATTTTTTAGCACTGTTGTACATTGTATTCCACCTCCTGTTTAATAAAACGACTCAGTTATTATGTCTATTTTTATGGTGTATTTAGTTTATTCCCATGTTGTTGTATTTTCCAGCTATTGTGTTTTGTATTACTGTATTTTCCTATTTTGGGATATTACACGATGAAAACTAGTCGTTATTAGTTAGTTATTTAGTTAAAAATATAATTTTTTAATTTATCTAATAAGAATAATTTCTAATTCTAAATATTCTTATTAAATAAATTAAAAAATTATATTTTTAACTAACTAACCAAATAATAACGGCTAGTTTTTAACAACTAGTTTTCAACGGCTATCACAGGGCAATGATTCATCCAGACTATTTATTCATTGAGATCGATTATTTTCTTCACCTTGTCCTGAGGATGAACTATTGAGATTCAACAAGAAGATCCTAGTGAAAATTATGCACCTACACTAGGATGGAGCCTCGGGCTATTTTTAGGTGGATGTATATTTATAGATGCATGAGCAAATTCTATTTATAGATGAGGTGTATTAATAGATGTGTGTGCAAGTTCTATTTATAGATTGCATGTATATTTATAGATGCATGTCGGCTATTATTATCCCTTAATATTATTTGGCCTATAAACAAAAATCTATTCTCAATGAGCACTTGGAAATACTTAACTGAAGTGGCAAATCAGTTAGCTATAGGAATTTTGAGTTGAGTGGTTGGTTGGTGGGACATGCAAGTGGACTTAGTTGTAACTAAGTGATTCAAAGCTGTAACAGAGTTGGAAGTGCAGTTATGAAAGTTGTAAAGTAGTTTAACTAAGTTAAGTGAGTTAAAATCAGTTGTGCTAGTTGTAATTGAAGATACACTAGTGATAGATCAAGTGAATTAATTATTAATTAATTCACAATCAGTGGCCTCACATGAAACTGAAGATTTACTACTATTAATTTCACTTCATGTCAGATCTAGTGGAGACCCAATTGCGATGTAGGTGAAAGGGACAGTTGACTATCAGTTGTGACATTATCGGTTGCACACATGCAACCACACACACATTAGATGTTCCCATGAGGATTTTGAAGTCAAGGCAAGCAGGATTTCATTCATTCAGGGATTGCTATCAACTGGGATTGCACAGTGGAGGCAGGCTATCTGGAGACAGTAAATTGGCTAAGGAACTTGCCAATTTTGTATGAAAGTGTGAGACAGATAGCTATTGTACTGAGAGCTCTTGGCTTGGATATTTGTATGTAATTGTTTAATGATCCATGATATAATACATAATAGAAGATAGTGAGGTTTTTAGCTTTATGCTTTCCTGGTAAATTATATGTGTTATGTGTGATTGATCTTTCTTTATGATATTATGATTGGCGATTGCATTTCAAATTCTGCAAATATTTTGTAGAAGCGATTATGTATTTAAAAGTGGCATATAATTGTTAGATCAGGAAGAATCCAGGAAATACATATTTTGTATTAAATTTCTACATGGTATCAGAGCACATGAAATTGCAATTTTGAAGCAGGAGTTGGGTTTGTTGGTGGAAAGAATTCGAATTTGCAGAAAGAATTTCTTGGCACTATAATTGATTCAAGATCAAAATGGCTTTCATTGGCTTGAGGTTAGAGTATGACTTGAGGGCAGCTCGAACTATGTTGCTTGGAAGGACAAAATGGAGGCAGTACTCGAAGACAATGGCTTGAAGGAATTCATTGAAAAATATGTTCCTAAGCCAGATGCTGCAAATCTTGATGCATGGTGAAAGAAAGTGGCAAATGAGAGGAGGATTCTGTTGGAGGGAGTACGAGACCACATTGTCTCAAGCCTCCATGGGAAAGCCACACCATATGCTATGTGGAAGGCTTTGTCGGATCTATTCCAAATCAGCAGTGACCATAGGAAATTGGCGCTCAAAGATAAACTCATAAAGATCAAGATGGAAAAGGGAGACAACATTCCAAAGTATCTCACAAAGTTTGTCCAATGTCAGGATGAACTGGGAGTGTGGGAATAACTGTTGTTGATGATGATTTGGTGAGCTTGTATCTCTTGGGACTTCCTAAGAGTTGGCACAATTATTAAGACGCTGTCAGTGGACGGGAAAAATTGTCAAATTGGGAACGACTGTGATCAGGTCTGGTGCAGGAGGAGTTCAGGCGGAGCACTACAGATGGCTCTTCATCAAAGCATGATGAGGAGGAGGATTTTTCTTTGGATACCAATGCGAAGAAGGGGAAGGGGAATAAATTCCGTTCCAAATCCAAGTCTAAAGGCAAGAAGCTGGATATGTCCAAGGTGAAGTTTTTTCACTGTCACGAACATGGGCATCTTGCGACTCAAACTTTCCGCAAAAGAAGAAGAACAAGAAGGTTTTTGGAGCTGCAATTGGTGAGGCCCTTTCCTCGCAATTTGAACTTGACTTCTCATTGATCGCATGCATGGTGTCAAGTGCATTGGGATCAATGTGGTATTGGGATAGTGGCGCTTCCTTTCACATGACGGGAGATAAGGAACTTTTCAGTGACTTGGAGGAGAAAGATCTCCAAATGCATATATATATGGGCGACGATGGACAATACAGTGTGACTGGAATTGATACCATTACCTTTCAGAGGGATTCAGGTAAACCATTTCAATTGAAAGTTGTTATGCATGTTCCAGGTCTGAAGAAAAATTTGTCTCAATCGAAATGTTGGAGGACAGAGGCTATGACGTTGTTTTCAGCGATGGAAAAGCTTTCATGCGACATAAAACAATGGGTCAATCCAAGATGATAGGGATTCAAGTTAAGAATATTTACAATCTGGAGGTAGATGGTTGCACTGCGATGATGGGAAAGGTAGAAAAAGTGGTGAGTCGGGATGAGGGCAAATTATGGCATGGCTGATTGGACAATCTTCATCATGGAGCCTTGAAACTCATGCAGAAAATATCTACTGGACTTCCAATGGGAACACTTGCTCAGTTAGATTAGTGCAAGGATTTTTGCACCAGGGGGAAGTATGTAAATTCTACCTTTCATGAGAAGGAGAACCATGCTTCAACGATCCTTGAGAGAGTTCACACAGACGTGTGTGGACCGTTATTGGTTGCTTCAACAGAAAAACATAAGTACTATGCTATTTTTGTTGATGAATTTTCTCGTAAATGTTGTATCTTCTTCATGTAGAAGAAGGATCAAACATTTTCAAAGTTCTGTGACTTTAAGGCATTGGTGGAGAAAGTGTCAGGGAAGCAAGTGAAGGCTCTGAGGAGCAATAATGGTGTAGAATACATCTCTAATGAATTCAAGAACTTCTACAGCAAAGAAGGAATTCGAAGAGAACTCATAACGCCTCATAACCCACAACAAAATGGGGTCGCAGAGAGGAAGAACAGAACGATCATGGGTGCAGCATAAGCGATATTGCATGATCAGGGCCTACCAATGCATTTGTGGGGGGAAGCATGCAACACTATGGTTTATGTATAAAACCATTGTCCTCATAGATTACTTGGCATGAGTACACCTGAAGAAGCTTTCACTGGTAAGAAACTGGATGTTTCACACTTTAAAAGTTTTTGGCTCATCTGTTTATGTGCATGTGACCAAGGACACCAGGAAGAAGCTGGAGTCGACTACTGAAGTTGGGATTTTTATGGGGTACACAAAAACACACCATAATTATCGTGTGTATTTTCCAAACAATCAAATGACTGTGGTGCGACGGGATATAAAATTCGATGAGGGGAAAGCCATGTGGTTGTCACTTGAGAGGGAGTTGTACTTTCATGCGGAGGAGGAAATGTTGGTTCCCAAAGATGAGTCTCTAGATGTGGATCAGTCACAGGAGGAGGTTCGTGGAGTGGAGGATTCCACTCACACAGAGCCAACCATCAGAACTGGCAGAAGGTGTACCACAGAAGCTGATAGGTTGAGACTTGATGCTGCACATAATGTAGGAGTCCCTACTTCACAGCGCAAACAAAGGCAATCTCCTAACCGATTTACTGGATACATGGCTCTCATGAGCAAATGTATTGTGACTGAACCATCTTCCTTTCAGGAAGCAGTGCAGGATCCCACATGAGTATATGTAATGGTGGAGGAGTATGACTCCATTGTTAAAAACAATGCTTGGGAAATTGTTCCAATGCCAGTTGATAAATGAGTAGTAGGTTTGAGATGGATCTACAAGGTAAAGCAAGCTGTTGATGGGAGTGTTGAGAAATAAAAGGCCCGATTTGTGGCCCAGGGCTTCTCATAGATTGAGGGGATAGATTATGAAGAAAACTTTGCACCTGTCGCAAGGTATTCTTCCATAAGGACCATCCTTTCTCTCTCAGCACAGATGGGATGGCTCATACATCAGATGGATGTGAATACTGCATTTCTCAATGGGATCATTGAGGAAGAGATGTACATAGAGCAGCTTGAAGGATTTTACATCTTAAACAATGAGTCGCATGTGTGCTGACTCAAAAGAGCGTTGTATGGGATGAAGCAAGCACCCCATGCTTGGTACACTCGGATAGACAGCTATTTCACCAAACTGAGCTTCACCAAAAGTGAAGCAGATGCAAACCTATACCAAATTGTGGTGGAAGGTAAGGTTTTAATCATTTTTCTTTATGTTGATGATTTAATATTGACTGGTGATGAGTAGCTAATACACTCATGCAAGGAGGACCTTGCAAAGGAGTTAGAGATGAAGGATATGGGCCTCCTTCATGTTTATTTATGGTAGCATCGAATGTGATCTAGCCTTGTAATTTTGTATATAGCCTAGGACACATGTATTCCATAAAACCCAGAAATGGTTTTGGAAAATTCCACTTAGAGATGGTTTAATTAAAATAATTAATCGTTTTTTAATGTTTTCCTAAGTCTAAACTTAGGAAAACTGATTAATTAAAGGGTATCAATTAAACTAAGTGTGAATCTTCTAGATAAATTCATGGATCACCTCCAAGTTAATATTAGCCCTTAGTTATGTTTTAATCTTGTCCGTTGAAGGTTCAATAGAAGAATATAAGAAGGAGGGTGAGGGGCCTATGGAAAACACAATTGTGACACTTGAGCCATTGAGATTTTTCGAATTGTGTGAGGAGACACACCTTTTGATCAAGAATCAAATCACTAGGAAAGGGTTTCTAAGTGATTGTGATTCATTGATCAAATCCAGAGAGGGGAAAAAGTATAGATTGGTCAGGTGGACCAAGATTACATTACAGAGAGAGGTAGAGGTGACGCAAAAAGGGACAACGCAGTTTTATGAAGAGGTGACGCAGACTCTGCAAGAAATCACGCAGAAACAGCGCAGTGTATCTTGGAGTCAGTCCGAGGATAGCTAAAGGCTGGGATTTCTGATCCAGGAGGGCCAAAATCTATTCTCATATTAGCTAGATCAGTTGCAGTAAGGGGTGATGCAGTTCCTCAAGCTTTCCCATGCAGGCTTACGCAGATCCAGCATAGGAAATCACGCAGAGGCTGTGAGGACTTCACTAATGTTGTCTGATCAGTCAGAGACTTGTAGAAGTGAGGTATATCTCAAATTTCTCACTAGATTTTCTAGATTTCTCTGAAGGGTTTGTCGAATGTTGGCACCCTATTTGTATTCAAGATTCTGCTGCTTAATAATACAAACCCTCAGATTTGTTGCATCGGTTTTCCCAAGTTGGGTTTTCTGGGGACTTAGTCCAAAAATAACTATGTCACATGTGGATGTTTTCATTGTATTTTTTTCATATTGTTTCAGCACTTAGGTTTATTCCACAACATTATTTTTGTAGACTTCTTCATAAATTACTTTGATATTTCACTATAATGAAATAATTATGAAACATAATAGAATAAGTAATTCAAATTTGTTGTAGTAGGAATCCAGATCTAGGATTTTTCACATGGTATCAGAGCTTATTCAAGCTGAAGTGTAGGTGAAACACAATTGAACCAGCAGATCAACGCTGAAGAGTCTGGGATTTGCGTAAGCAGTAGCAGACCCTCCCAGAAATTACGTTGTCCAGGCCAGGAGGGCTTTCCAGCACAGAAAAGGTTCCCTCTGAGAGAGTTGACAGAGGGTTAAGCTTTTTTAGTTGCAGAAGAGGCAGCATAGCTGAAGGACGTAGTTACTGCACAGTAGTAAGAGCTGGTGCATAAGCGTCAGAAAATTCTGAAAAACACA
Organism: Pinus albicaulis; assembly: GCA_034641835.2. Taxonomy (NCBI): domain Eukaryota; kingdom Viridiplantae; phylum Streptophyta; class Pinopsida; order Pinales; family Pinaceae; genus Pinus; species Pinus albicaulis. Next base: position 106,000,221 of record CM076573.1, on the reverse strand, counting down.
GTTGGGGATTTCTTGACCTCAGAGGGTTTCTTACTCAAAGAAACCCAGCTTTTTCTCGTGCAGTAGCAGAAGCAATAACTTACTCCTTAAGGAGTGCGTAAGTCTAGCTAAGCAGAGGGTTAGAGGAAGATTTTGACAAGTTGAGGAGATGGCCAGAAATGGACTGCGTGACCAAGATAGATTGGAGGGTGCCTCCAATTATGTTATTTGGAAATCAAGGATTGAGTTTCTCCTTGATGAGCATGATATGAAGGCCCTCATAGACAGCGCAGTTATAGAACCTCTTCATGCATCACACCTGAGGAAATTTAGGAAGAATATGGCAAGAGCTAAGCGATTGATCCTAGATGGAGTGAAGGATCATATTGTACCCCACATAGCAGCAAAGACCATGGCGAGGGAGATGTGGGTAGGGTTGGAAAAGATATACCAAGGATCTTCCGAGCAGTGGAAGATGTACCTTGAAGAGAATATGTGGAATATCAGGATGAAGAAGGAAAAGCGTTTTGACTCCTTCTTGTCTCGGATTCATGAAAACTGAGATCAACTCTCTGCAGTAGGATCTGCTCCTAGAGACTCATAGCTAGTAAGACTCACTCTGAACTCTATTTCAGAGGATTATCAAGTCTTTTTCCAAAGTATATTGGGCAGATAAAGACTTCTAGGATGGGAAGCGATGTGGGAAGCCTTACAACAAGAAGATTTGAGGAGGGATATCCTAAAAATCCACTTGGAGGATGGCAATAGCAGTTCAAAGTTCAAGAAGGAGGAAGAAGATAACACTTCCCTTGCATCAAAAGGGAAACAAAAACAAAAGAAGAAAGATCTGTCCAAGATCTAGTGCTTCCAGTGTGGGGAAATGGGGCATTATTCCACATAGTGTCCTCTTAAGAAAAATTATAAAGAGGAGAAGGAAGATCCACAAGAAGGAGCTGCCAAGATTGAGGCAGAAAAGGATTGTGCTATGTTAGCTCACATTCCGAAAGGAGAAAAGTGGGCTGACTTGGATTTTTAGATCCATAATCTACAATGAGGTGGGATCCTTGAGTATTTTCGAACTCTTGGATCACATGTGAGCTACGACAGCCTAAAGACAGTAGCAGGATGGACAGTTGCAGTGGAAGATAAGAAGGAAGTGTAGTGGCTGGTAGTACTAGAGCTTAATCAACGCAGAGAGGGAGAAGCAACATCAGTAGTTGAGCAGCAGCAGTGTAGTGCACATTGGTGCAGCGCAGTTCAGTGCAGTGAAAAGCATCAACATCACAGTATTTTCAGAGAGCTAGTGCAGAAACTAGCAGTAGTCAGTCTTATTTTCCAGTTGCAGATTTTCTTGTCCAATTTTGGATGTTTTCCTATTGCAATTAGCAACAGTGCAGTAGCAGCAGTAGATGAGTAGCAGCAAAAGATGAGTAGCATCAGCGCAGTGCACAGAGGGGCAATGCAGTACAGAGTAATGCTCATGCAGTGTAGAGCAGTGCTCACATAGTGCAACAGCATGGTTGTAGAATTCAAAGGGAGTTGCAGTACAGTGGCAGTTGGCAGCAACATGCATAGTCAGCAGCAGTATAGTTGTAGCATTTTTTCTTGTGCAGTGTTGGTGAGCAACATCAACAGCACAGTAGCAGATGTTCCAAAAGTCAGAGCAACACATCGAGTTGTTTTTCTAGAGCACTTTCCTCGCTAAGAGGGAGTGTTGATTTATGGTAGCATTGAATGTGCTCTAGCCTTGTAATTTTGTATATAGGCTAGGACACATGTATACCATAAAACCCAGAAATTGTTTTGGAAAATTCCACTTAGAGATGGTTTAATTAAAATAATTAATCATTTTTTAATGTTTTCCTAAGTCTAAACTTAGGAAAATTGATTAACTAAAGGGTATTAATTAAACTAAATGTGAATCTTCTAGATAAAGTCATGGATCACCTCCAAGTTATTCTTAGCCCTTTATTGTGTTTTAATCTTGGTCGTTGAAGGTTCAACAAAAGAATATAAGAAGGAGGGTGAGGGGCCTATGGAAAACACAATTGTGACACTTGAGACATTGAGCTTTTTCGAATTGTGTGAGGAGACACAACTTTTGATCAAGAATCAAATCACTAGGGCAGGGTTTGCTAATTGATTGTGATTCAGTGATCAAATCCAGAGAGGGGAAAAAGCAGAGATTAGTCAGGTGGACCAAGAGTACATTATAGAGAGAGGCAGAGGTGACGCAGAAAGGGACAGTGTAGTTTTTTGAAGAGGTGACGCAGACTCTGTAGGAAATCACGCAGAAGCAACGCAGTGTCTCTTGGATTCAGTCTGAGGATAGCTAGAGGCTGGGATTTCTGAGCTAGGAGGGCCAAAATCCAGTCTCATATTAGCCATATCAGTTGCAGTAAGGGGTGATGCAGTTCCTCAAGCTTGCCCATGCAGGCTTACGCAGATCCAGCGTAGGAAATCACACAGAGGCAATGAGGGCTTCACTAACGCTATCAGATCAGCCATAGACTTGTAGAAGTGAGGTATATCTCACATTTCTCACCAGATTGTCTATATTCCTATGAAGGTTTTGCTGGATGTTGGCACCCTAGTTGTATTCAAGATTCTGATGCTTAATAATACAAACCCTTAGATCTGCTGCACCGGTTTTCCCAAGTTGGGTTTTTCCGGGGACTTAATCCAATAAAAACTGTGTCACATGTGGATGTTTTTCATTATATTTTGTTCAAATTGTTTCAACACTTAGATTTATTCCGCAACATTATTTGTGTAGACTGCTTTAGAAATTACTTTTATGAAACATAATAGAAGAAGTAATTTATAATTGTTGTAGTAGGAATCCAAATCTAGGATTTTTCACACTTCATTATTTCCTTGGATTGGAAATATGGCGGTGAGATGGTGAACTTTTGGTGTCTCAAGGAAATTATGCAAGGGAGATACTTGGTAAGTTTCACATGGAGGGTTGCAAACCCATGGATACTCCTCTTCCATTAAATTGGAGGAAAGAGGATGCTACTTCTGGAGAGGTAGTGGATGCTACTGTCTATCAGAAGTTAGCAGGTTCGCTAATGTATGTACTAAACACAAGACCAAACATTTTCTATGCGGTTAACCAGTTGAGTCAAGCTATGGTTAAGCCTACCAAGATCTTTTGGAAGGCGGGCAAGCATGTCCTGAGACACTTGAGGGGAACATATGAGTATGGCTTATGGTATAGACATATAGATGAGGTGAAATTTCATGGATTCATAGATGCGGATTGGGCAGGCAGCCCATCGGACAGAAAAAGCACGTCAGGGGGGATCTTTAGCATTGGATCTACAATTTTTTCTTGGTACAAAAGGAAGCAGATATCAGTGGCACACAGTTTAGCGGAAGCGGAATACATGGCAACGAATCAAGCTGCATGTGAGGCTATCTATATGAGAAAGATCTTGATTGGTTTTTTTGGTTCTCATTTAGATCCGACAGTGATTCATTATGATAATCAGAGTTGCATGAAAATCTCGATTAATCCTATGTTTCATGATCAATCTAAGCATATATATATCTGGTACCATCATCTCAGAGATTGTGTGCAGAGGAGGATCATGTTGCTTTAGTACATTCCTACGGAAGATCAGGATGAAGATATTCTGACGAAGGTGCTCACTAGGATCAAATTCGAATACCATAGAGATAGGATCGGGGTGAAGGATAATCCTTTTCTTGTTGAGAGGGAGTGTTGAGATTCAACAAGAAGATCCTAGTGAAAATTATGCACCTACACTAGGATGGAGCCTCAGGATATTTTTAGGTGGATCTCAATTTATAAATGCATGAGAAAATTCTATTTATAGATGAGGTCTATTTATAGATGTATGTGCAAGTTCTATTTATAGATTTCATGTCTATTTATAGATGCATGTCGGCTATTATTATCCCTTAATATTAGTTGGAAAATAAACAATAATCTATTCTCAATGAGCACTTGGAAATAGTTAACTGAAGTGGAAAATCAGTTAGCTATAGGAATTTTGAGTTGAGTGCTTGGTTGGTGGGACATGCAAGTGGAATTAGTTGTAACTGAGTGATATGAAGTTGTAACAGAGTTGGAAGTGCAATTATAAAAGTTGTAAATTAGTTTAACTCGTTTAAGTGAGTTAAACTCAGTTGTGCTAGTTATAACTGAAGATACACTAGTGAGAGATCAAGTGACTTAATTATTAATTAATTCACAATCAGTGGCCTCACATGCAAGTGAAGATTTACTACTATTAACTGCATGCATGTCATATCCAGTGGAGACCCAGTTGAGATGTAGGTGAAAGGGAGAGTTGACTATCAGTTGTGACATTATCAGTTGCACACATTCAACCACACACACATTGGATGTGCCCATGAGGATTGTGAAGTCAAGGCAAGCAGGATTCCATTCATTCAGGGATTTCTATCAGCTGGGATTGTGCAATGGAGGCAGGTTGTCTAGAGATAGTAAATTGGCTAAGGAACTTTCCAATTTTTGTATGACAGTGTGAGACAAATAGCTATTGTACTGAGAGCTCTTGGATTGGAGCTTTGTATTTAATTATTTCATAATCCATGATATAATACATAATAGAAGATAGTGGGGTTTTTAGCTTTATGCTTTCCTAGTAAATTATCGGTGTTATGTGTGATTGATCTTTCTTCATGATATTGTGATTGGCGATTATGTTTCAAATTCCGCAAAGAATTTTTAGAAGCGATTATGTATTTAACATTGGCATATAATTGTTAGATCAGGAAGAATCCAGGCAATACATATTTTATATTAAATTTCTACATGAACCACATTAGTTGGTTCGAAACATCGACCAAATCATTATGATGTGATTAATCTGAAAGACATCTATCTAAATTATGGATCACAAAAGTCTTAGATCGAACAATAACATTATTTTTACTTTTGAGGCTACAATTATGACTTATGTAAAACCCTTTGACTTAACAATTCGTATCATTTCAACCAAAACCTTGAAGTAAACCCTCAAATAAAAAAGTGATTGATATAGATTGGAGCATTATGTTATTTTCATCTATCTTGATGCTTTTAGAGTGGAAAAATTAGAGGAATGAGCTTACATAGCCATTTTTACCTATAGGTCCTAGTTTAGAGAGTTGGGGTCTCAAACCTTCTTGGGCCATTTTGAGGCATTAAATGAAGTTTTTTAGGATCCAAAATTTCCCACTTGGGCTAGAATTTGGGCATTGTTGTACACTTAGAGACCTCTCCATTGATATAAGAAAGATGTGAATCAGAGTTCATAAGTAAAAGTTATGCCTCTCAGAAGTTGACATTTTGGTTTAACCATCATGTTACGAGATGATGCCACATTAGCCCCACTAACTCATGAAAAAGCGATATCTATATGTGTATTATGAAGAAGACTCTAGATGGGTCACTCAAGTTGTAATTTGACGGAGTCAAACTCGACACCTATATGTTCACCAGGCTATGTTAAACCAAGCCACTAGGAGGAGTAGGGGTTCCAACCTATACTCTTTAATCTTGTTCCATAGTAGAGTAAAGCAATTGAGTGAGGTATATCTCACATTTCTCACCAGATTTTCTATATTTCTATGAAGGTTTTTCTGGATGTTGGCACCCTAGTTGTATTCAAGATTCTTCTGCTTAATAATACAAACCCTCAAATCTGCTGCACCGGTTTTCCCAAGTTGGGTTTTTCCAAGGACTTAATCCAATAAAAACTGTGTCACATGTGGATGTTTTTCATTGTATTTTGTTCAGATTGTTTCAACACTTAGATTTATTCCGCAACATTATTTGTGTAGACTTCTTTAGAAATTACTTTGATATTTCACTGTAATTAAATAATTATGAAACATAATAGAAGAAGTAATTTAGAATTGTTGTAGTAGGAATCCAGATCTAGGATTTTTCACACTTCATTATTTCCTTGGATTGGAAATATGGCAGTGAGATGGTGAAATTTTGGTGTCTCAAGGAAATTATGCAAGGGAGATACTTGGTAAGTTTCACATGGAGGGTTGCAAACCCATGGATACTCCTCTTCCAGTAAATTGGAGGAAAGAGGATGCTACTTCTGGACACTTGAGGGGAACATATGAGTATGGCTTATGGTATAGACATATAGATGAGGTGAAATTTCATGGATTCATAGATGCGGATTGGGCAGGCAGCCCATCGGACAGAAAGAGCACGTCAGGGGGGATATTTAGCATTGGATCTACAATTGTTTCTTGGTACAAAAGGAAGCAGATATCAGTGGCACACAGTTCAACGGAAGCGGAATACATGGCAGCGAATCAAGTTGCATGTGAGGCTATCTGGATGATAAAGATCTTGATTGGTTTGTTTGGTTCTCATTTAGATCCGACAGTGATTCATTATGATAATCAGAGTTGCATTAAACTCTCGATTAATCCTATGTTTCATGATCAATCTAAGCATATATATATCCAGTACCATCATCTCAGAGATTGTGTGCAGAGGAGGATCATGTTGCTTCAGTACATTCCTACGGAAGATCAGGATGCAAATATTCTGACGAAGGCGCTCACCAGGAGCAAATTCGAATACCATAGAGATAGGATCGGGGTGAAGGATAATCCCTTTCTTGTTGAGAGGGAGTGTTGAGATTCAACAAGAAGATCCTAGTGAAAATTATGCACCTACATTAGGATGGAGCCTTAGGCTATTTTTAGGTGGATCGCTATTTATAAATGCATGAGAAAATTCTATCTATAGATGAGGTCTATTTATAGATGTATGTGCAAGTTCTATTTATAGATTTCATGTCTATTTATAGATGCATGTCGGCTATTATTATCCGTTAATATTAGTTGGACAATAAACAATAATCTATTCTCAATGAGCTCTTGGAAATAGTTAACTGAAGTGGAAAATCAGTTAGCTATAGGAATTTCGAGTTGAGTGGTTGGTTGGTGGGACATGCAAGTGGAATTAGTTGTAACTGAGTGATACGAAGCTGTAACAGAGTTGGAAGTGCAGTTATAAAAGTTGTAAATTAGTTTAACTCATTTAAGTGAGTTAAAATCAGTTGTGCTAGTTATAATTGAAGATACACTAGTGAGAGATCAAGTGAATTAATTATTAATTAACTCACAATCAGTGGCCTCACATGCAAGTGAAGATTTACTACTATTAATTGCATGCATGTCAGATCCAGTGGAGACCCAGTTGAGATGTAGGTGAAAGGGAGAGTTTACTATCAATTGTGACATTATCAGTTGCACACATTCAACCACACACACATTGGATGTGCCCATGAGGATTTAGAAGTCAAGGCAAGAAGGATTCCATTCATTCAAGGATTTATATCAGCTGGGATTGCGCAATGGAGGCAGGTTGTCTAGAGATAGTAAATTGGCTAAGGAACTTGCCAATTTTTGTATGATAGTGTGAGACAGATAGCTATTGTATTGAGAGCTCTTATATTGGAGCTTTGTACTTAATTATTTCATGATCCATGATATAATACATAATAGAAGATAGTGGGGTTTTTAGCTTTATGCTTTCTGTGTTATGTGTGACTGATCTTTCTTCATGATATTGTGATTGGCGATTATGTTTCAAATTCCACAAAGAATTTGTAGAAGCGATTATGTATTTAACAGTGGCATGTAATTGTTAGATCAGGAAGAATCCAGGAAATACATATTTTGTATTAAATTTCTACACGAACCACATTAGTTGGTTCGAAACATCAACTAAATCATTATGATATGATTAATCTGAAAGACATCTATCTAAATTATGGATCACAAAAGTCTTAGATCGAACAATAACATTATTTTTACTTGTGAGGCTACAATTATGACTTATGTAAAACCTTTTGACTTAAAAATTCGTATCATTTCAACCAAAACCTTGAAGTCAACCCTCAAATAAAAAAGTGATTGATCTAGATTGGAGCATTATGTTATTTTTCATCTATCTTGATGCTTTTAGAGTGGAAAAATTAGAGGAATGAGCTTACATAGCCATTTTTACCTATAGGTCATAGTTTAGAGAGTTTGGGTCTCAAACCTTCTTGGGCCATTTTGAGGCATTAAATGAAGTTTTTTAGGGTCCAAAAACTCCCACTTGGGCTAGACTTCGAACATTTTTGTACACTTAGAGACCTCTCCATTGATATAATAAAGATGTGAATCAGAGTTCGTAAGTAAAAGTTATGTCTCTCAGAAGTTGACATTTTGGTTTAACCATCATGTTACGAGATGATGCCACATTAGCCCCACTAACTCATGAAAAAGCGATATCCATATGTGCATTATGAAGAAGACTCTAGATGGGTCACTCAAGTTGTAATTTAACAGAGTCAAACTTGACCCCTATATGTTCATCAGGCTATGTTAAACCAAGCCACTAGGAGGAGTAGGGGTTCCATCTTGTTCCATAGTAGAGTAAAGCAATTGAGTGGGAGTTGGAGAGCATAACATAAGGATATAATGTTCTATATTTGTTTAACATGCCACATGTATCAAGTAACTCCATAGAGAGTGCCTTCTCCTTTGTACCGGCATTATTTCCATTATAGAAACGAGAGTATAGTAACCTTACCTTATAGCTAGGTGTCCTCCCATAAGGGTTTCTAAGAGAAAATCTTTGTGTTCATTATGGATTGTGTGCGATTATATTTTTTTTATTTTATCTATTTCATGCACAAATAGAAAATCATTATTAACAAATCTAGAATCTAAAGGAATTTTCCCTTCATAATATATATCTCATTTTATTTTATTATACTTCTTTTGATTAAATTTATAATGGAATGTATATGGTAGTTTATTAATCAACGATGCTCCCAATAGCACCCTCCTTGGAACAACTAATACAATTAAAAAACATATTAATTTTTTTTTTTAAACAAAACGTGTAGAGATTAGTATTAAAAAATCTAGATTACAAGGCCAGAACCTTTACATATTCCAATATTCCTTGCGAGTTTGATACTTAGCACAAAGGCTCAATCCAAACCCTCAAATGAGTTCCCTGTCATACAAAAAATTTAGTCTCTTTCCAACTAAATATTTTCCAAAAAAAACCCCAAAATACAATACATTTTTTACTTTAATTTTGTTTGGATCTAGTTTGACTTCTTGTTTTCCTTGGAGAAAAACTTTTTCCTTTCTTCCTAACTTGAATCCAACCTACATTTTTTGCAAATTTCATAGGATCTTTATTTGACAACTACAAAATATTATTCTTGAAATCTTCCTCATATGCCTGATCTTCCCAAGAAGTTTCCTTTTCAAGAAGATTCCTTGTGGTTTCGTGAGGGAATATGTTTTTAATGAGGGTTTGTTTGTTTTCCACTAACGCTGCATCAAGGGAATCCTTACTAGTGATCAGAGGATCCACATTGGCAAGCGATTTTTCCCGCTTAGATTATGTTTTCGCAGTTGGAATTTCTTTTACTAAATCTGCTTCCCTCTTATCTTCTGGTTCTTTCTTGTCCTGAAGCTCTTCTTCTTTGAATATCGTATAGTGATCATTTTGTGAACCTACCCACCATTTGGGCCTTCGAGGATTTTTTTGGTCTTCGCTATTTTGAGAATTCTTAGGGAAATTTATAATTACATGCCTTGTTTCATAGCATGTTCTACACTGAAATGAGATATTCTCATAGTCAATCTTTTGGACCCAAATATAGTTTGGAGCCAACAAATTAATCTCCACGGGAAAACCCTTATTGGAATCCATCTCCACACAAATGCGAGCATAATTATTCTTAAAGTTTTTTTCTGTTTCTGGACAGCTACGATAGCATTTTCCCAATGCATTAAAAATGGAGGAAAGCGGTGTTTGATTCCATAAATGAAAGGGAAGGTTCATAATCCTTACCAAAACTAGAGCTGTAGAAATTGATGTCATTACAAGGACAAAAGTGGGAGTCCATGGCTACATGAAGAGGCCAACACTCCCCAAAAACCATGGCCCAAATTCACAGATAACCTTCTTATCCTCAATCTTATTAAAAACCACAGTGAAGAAACCACTTACCATAGGGTAAATATTCAACTCATCCATCAAAAAGGGCTTCCATGTCTCATAGATCCATCTATGCAGATTGACTAGCTGTAGCTAATACCCATTAAAATTACAAACCAAACCATTCTCTAAAAAAAAAAATCACAAAAAAAAGCTTCCTCATCCAGGAACATTAAGGGAAGAAAGTTCTTGTACCACCAGAAGACCAAAACCAAAGTTCAGCATAGAGTTGTATGAAATTGAAGAATAACTAGCTTGACCGGTAACCATACTTGCAAAATAAACAGATTTATTTTCCAAATCACAAGGATTCACCATTAAATGACCTGCAGAAGAGATCTGCAGAAAATCCATGCAAACAACACAAATATTGAGAGGCTAGGGTGGCTAGGGTTTTACCCTAGCCGTCACAAGGGTTTCCAAAGCTCCTTCCATAGTCGCTCCTATCACTATGTGTATGTGTATTGATATATTAAAAAAAAAAATTAAGAATATAAATATATGTTTTTCCCCTAAAAGATAATATTAAAAATTAGTAAACATTTTTTAAAATTAAAAAAAAAAACCAACGTCATTATTTTATATATATATATATATATATATATATATATATATATATTAACCAATAAAAAACAAATTTAAAAATATATTATAAAAAAACAAATAGTAAACCAATAAAATACAACATTAAAAAGATAAATATTAAAAAAAATATTTATCATTTATTTTTTAACTAAAATTAGATTTTTTTATTTATATATAAGTATGTGCCTAGATCACAACAAATAAATCAGGTAATACATATCTATATCTTCAAATTTTCTTCCTAAATCCTTTTATCCACCAATAGAGGAACTCCAAATTAGACAACAACAAACGAGGTTTTGTAGGTATACACCTTGCAAAACTGACCCACCAAGAAACAAAATTTACATGTCATACTATTAGTAAATCATAATGCAATCCTTTTTAATTAGTAAATCATAATGCAATCCTTTTTAATTGTGCAATGTTAATCCATTTAGTTCTAAGAAATAGAAGAGCGCATGATTTGGACATTGATTTTTAAATCTTTTCTTCTTAATTTACACCCTTAATTAGCAAATAAGCCTACATCTTTCTTTACACCATCTATAAGAACATGTCAAAAATAAGCATATTATTGATTATATTAACATGAAAACATGCTCTTAGGAAATTAAACTTAAAATTTGGGAGAAAAGGTGTCATACAGATATTGCTTACTACAATCGTACATGACTAAACAAATAACTAACCTCAAGAAAAAGGAAAATTTTATTAATTTATGCAACTTTGCTAATAACTTGTGAATAGTATTAATATTATTTTTGACTTTTATAACCTTTGTTATAAAAATAGAAGAATATATATATATATATATATATATATATATATATATATATATATATTGATGGTGGTTAACTTTATTATTATTTAGTAGTTATTCATTGCGCCAAGAGGCGCTCTACAACCTAGTATAGGGGTAGATGTGTAGAAATAAATGTTTAACATTTAACATAAACATTTAACATTTATATGTTGGCTTAATTAAAAAATAATAAAAGGTTAAAAGTAATATAGAGTCGAGTACGGTGGAGTTATTGTAGTGTAAGAATTTAAATCTATGCTCAATTAATAATAATAATAATAATTAAAAAATTTAAAATAACAAAATAAAAATAACCTTATGAAAAAAAAAATTACAAAAAAAAATAAAAAATTGACCCATGGTATTGACCCACAATATTCATGTGGAATATAACTTATTTAAGGGGGAAATTAAACTTTTTTAATTTTTTAGATTGTTCAATGTTGTTTCAATTACTCAAGCCCAATTCAATTCTTCATTTAGCAATGCATCCAATTATTAACAATGTTTCCAAACATAAACAGTAATTGAAGATAAAACAATATATGCAATGAAAAAAGAGACAATAGCACAACCAAAAAAGACACCAAATTGGTCAAAGACCAGGGGAAAACCCTTTCAAATATTCTCCTTATTAGATTTCCATAAAATGTTTCAGCAGAGAGTACAATAATCCAAATACATAATCATCCAAAAAAGATATACCCAATTCAAATCAGAAGCATACTTCTAGAATCATTGTACAACATAGAGAAACCTTCCAGCCTTCAGACATTTGTGGTTGACTGTCAAACCCTAGCTCAGAACCCCAGTCGCACTCATCAAGTTATTTTGCGAGCGATTGTGGCTTCCCGATTTCTCCCTGAAACACTCTGATCGAGTGACTATGACTTCATGGTCGCTCTTTGAATCATTGTTAGTGAGCGATTATGGTCAGATTTTCCTAGATCTATCTCAGAGCCTCGACCATACCCTTCAAGTTTTTATGCAAGCTACTGTGGCTTCCCAGTCGCTCTTTGAGGCACTGCAAGCGTGCGACTGCGGTCGGTCTAACCTATGGCGAGTGTGCGACCAGAAAAAATAAACCCTAAACATGTGCAAGCCTTAGACTTATAATTTCAGACCTTACGCGAGCTTCCTCAATCATACTTGTGCAAACCAAACAGTCAAAGAAGAGAAGAAGATGCTTGATGATGATGCCCAAATGAGCTTGAGTTCTATTATATTTATAAGCTTCCATGGGGGTCAATTTGATGTTGAGGCCAACTTGCCCAATTGTACATGTGTGTGAGGCTGACATGTCCCAATGTACATGTGTGGGTACCTAAATGCTAGAAAATTAAATATTACAGAGCAATGCAACACATAAAATATGCAGAAAATAAAAGCACACAAAACACATAAAACTAGAGAGACACAGATATACGTGGTTCACCCAGTTTGGGCTACGTCCACCCCGAACATCCAGTCCTTCATTTCTATTATCCAGCAAAAATGAAGAGACAAAACCTACAGCAGATCCGATGTAATATCCTCTGTTCTCTCTCACAGTCTCCCTCTCTGTTTCTCGCTCCGAGAATACACATACAATACACAACCGCAATAAAATGCCCTCATAAAAGCGAGGGGTTGCCTTCTAGGGCAAAAAACCCTATTCTAAACATAACTTTTACCGTTAGATCATTTGCCTAATGAACGGCCCAGTTGACTAGAAATTACTATACTTTTACAAGGCAATTTTACATCTGTTTTTAGCTTCGGGGGCGCTGCCCCCGAAAACCCCTGCCAGGGGGGGGCTCCGGTGCCGCCGCCACCCCCCCCCCCCCCTGGACCCCTCCACGGCAGCGATTAATTACGGGCAGCGTTGCCGCCCCTTTTAAGGTACAACAGTCCAATGCTATGATACAAAGTAAAACAAGATAATCAGGCTCCACACCCAACAATCTCCCACTTGGAGACTGATTGTAGCAACTCCACCCTTCATTTGCTGGACAATGACTCCTCTTTGGACCTGGCTGTTTCTCATCTTCATCGTCATCCTTGAAGACCAATTGAAACTGAGCATGTTCTCAGTTTCTCCCTGGTTACAACTTTTGTTAGCATATCTGTAGGATTCTGGCTAGTGTGTATCTTTTCCAGCTTCAACTCTCCATCTTCCAATATTGACCGTATGAAATGGTACTTGAGATGTATGTGTTTAGTCCTGGAATGAAATGCTGAGTTCTTTGCAAGATGAATGGCACTTTGGCTATCACTGTATAACGTGCCGATATCATGCTTCTTACCCAATTCACCCATAAACCTTTGTAACCAAATCATTTCTTTACTAGCCTCTGTAGCAGCAACATACTCTGCTTCTGTTGTTGAAAGTGCAACAACACTTTGGATTTTTGAAACCCAACTGACAGTTGTTCCACCTACAGTAAAAACATATATTGTAGTGCTCCTCCTGTTATCTCTGTCACCTGCCATATCTGCATCAACATATCCCTGTAGAGCAATGTTTGAACCACCAAAGCATAATGCTTGATTTGTGGTACCTCTCAAATATCTAAGAATCCATTTTACTGCCATCCAATGTTCTTTCCTGGATTATTCATGTACCTGCTTACAACTCCCATTGCATGTGCAATATCATGCATTGTGCAGACCATTGCATACATTAAGCTTCCAACTGCAGATGCATATGTAACTTTAGACATATATTCCATTTCTTCGTGGGTCTTGGGGCACATTTCCTTACTAAGTTTGAAATGGCTAGCAAAAGGTGTACTAACTGGTTTTTCATTTTGCATATTAAATCTTTTCAACACCTTTTCTATGTACTCATTCTGAGACAGTGTTAATTTGCGATTTTTCCTGTCTCTAGTTATCCTCATACCAAGGATTTGTTTTGCAGCTCCCAAATCCTTCATTGCAAAGGAATTTGCCAATTTTCTTTTGAGCACATTTATTTCCTGTATGTTAGATCCTGCAACAAGCATGTCATCTACATACAATAACAATATAATATAGCTGCCATCATTTTTCCTTTTTAGATAAACACAATGATCAGAGTGACATCTAGTATAACCTTGTTCATACATAAACTTGTCAAATTTTAGATACCACTGCCTTGGAGCCTGTTTTAAGCCATACAAGCTCTTCTTTAACCTGCACACCAATTTTTCTTTCCCTTTTACCTCATATCCTTCTGGTTGCTGCATGTATATCTCTTCCTCCAAATCTCCATGGAGAAATGTTGTCTTTACACCTAATTGTTCAAGATGTAAATCTTCCGCTGCTACAAGACTTAAAATAGTTCTGATTGAATTCATTTTAACAACAGGAGAAAATATTTCATCAAAATCAATACCTTTCTTCTGTGCAAACCCCTTCACCACAAGTCTAGCTTTGTACCTCTGTTTCCCTCCATCTTCTTCCTTCAGCCTGTAAACCCATTTATTCTGCAATGCAGTTTTACCTGCAGGCAACTTGACTAAGTCCCAAGTCTGGTTATGCATTAAGGAGTCCATCTCTTCTTCCATGGCTAGCTCCCACTTCTTCCTGCTTTCAACCTTCATTGCTTCTTCATAACATTCAGGTTCACCAGAATCAGTCAACAATAAATAATATAATGGAGAGTATCGTTCAGGGGGTCTACTTATCCTGGTAGATCTTCTAACACCACTTTCAGGTGTTTGAGGTGCCTGTTGTTGTTGTGGTGGTTGTTGCTACTGTGACTGTTGATTATTATTATTTTCAGGCACCTTTACTTTTTCAGTTATCTCATAAAGAACCATGTATTCCTTGCTTTCTTTTTTCTATTTCTTTTCCTGTAACTGATTCTTATACAAGACCTTTTCATTGAATATTACATCTCTGCTCCTAATGATTTTGTGATTTTCATAATCATATAAGCGATAACCAAAATCATTAGCACTATATCCAATAAAGGTACATTTCTTTGATTTTGCCTCAAGCTTTGTTTTGTTTTCTTTATTGATATGGACAAAGGCCTCACAACCAAAAGGCTTTAAAAAAGAGTAGTTTAACTTTTTACCTATCCATGCTTCCTCTGGAATACCACCATCTAAGGAACTTGAAGGCCCTCTGTTTATTAGATAAACAACAGTATCTACAGCATCTGCCCAAAATTGTAAAGGCAATCCTGCATGCAATCTCATGCACCTTGCACGCTCCATGACTGTACTGTTCATCCTTTCTAACACGCCATTTTCTTGTAGTGTTCTTGGAACTTTCTTCTCTCTACGAATTCCATGCTCTGAACAGTACCTATCAAAATATTTGCTGCAATATTCACCTTCATTGTCTGATCTGAGACACTTCAACTTCTTTCCTGTCTCAATCTCAACCAAAGCTTTCCATTTCTTGAAAGTATCAAATACATCAGATTTATTCTGAATACAATAAATCCATGTTTTTCTAGTTGCATCATCAATAAAAGTAACGTAATAACGAGAGCCACTGAGAGATGATACCTGAGCAGGTCCCCATACATCTGTATGCACAAGCTCCAATTTTTTGCTCTTCTTTTCTTTCCCAACTCCGAGAAATTTGACTCTCTTTTGTTTTCCATAAATGCAATTCTCACATAAATCCAAATCAACATTCTTCAAACCTGGCAACAAATTTATTGATTGAAGAATCTTCATTCCCTTCTCACTCATGTGTCCGAGCCTATGATGCCATAATTTTTCATCTAATCCTTTGGAAGTTAAAGCATTAACAGAGTTAGAAATACCATTGCATAAATACAATGTACCAACCTTTTCACCTTTTGCTATTACCAGCGCTCCTTTGGTGACCTTCCAAGTTTTATCTGTGAAAGTTGTCACACAACCTTCACCGCCTAACTGCCCTATTGAAATCAGATTTTTCTTCAGATCTGGAACATGCCTTACCTCCTTTAGTAGCCATTGGTTTCCATTCTGTTGTTTTACAAGAACTTTACCCATTCCAACAATTTTACAGGGTTTATCATCACCCAAACGAACTCGTCCAAAATCTCCTTGAACATAGTCATGAAAATATTTCTTATCAGGTGTGGCATGGAATGAAGCCCCTGAATCTACAACCCAAGAATTAGTAACATTTTCGAAAGAAAGAATCAAAGCATCTTGTAACACATCACCTGTCACATTTGCTTCATGATTGTTTTCTTGATGTCTGTCTCCTTCTTTTCCCTTCCGAGATCTATGGTCTTTCTTTAGGTGCCCTTTCTTTCCGCAATTCCAACACACTATTCCTGATCTGGACTTGAATCTGCCTTTCCTTGATTTACTGCGATATCCCGAGCTCTTTCCTCTTTCCATTCTTCTTCCCCTAGACTCTGCACTCAAAGCATTACCCGATGTCTCAGCGGAGCTTTTCCGTCGCATTTCCTCGCTAAGGATAGCACCGACAACATCATCACGTCCAGTTACCAGATCCAAGAGACAGAGTTAGGAGTTACTAATGGCCATTACTAAACCATTCCATCTTTCTGGTAATGAGCACAAGAATAACAGAGCTCTAACTTCATCATCAAAGTTTACCCCTACAGAACTTAACTGACTGGTAACTGTATTAAATTCATTTAAATGGTTTGCAATAGATCCACCTTCCGACATCTTCATATTAAATAGTCGTTTCATAATAAATACCTTGTTTGAGGCCGAGGGTTTTTCATATAGTTTCGCCAACGTCTGCATCAAACCCTCTGTTGTTGTTTCCTTCGAAATATTGAAGGCGACTGACGCCGCAAGACACAACCGTACTATTCCGAGTGCCTTTCTATCGAGAATGTTCCATTCCGCGTCTGTCATGGCCGCCGGCTTCTTTGTTTTTCCGCTCAATGGTAGGTACAGATCTTTCTGATACAAATAATATTCCATCTGCATCTTCCACAGCGGAAAGTTTTGGCCGTTAAATTTCTAGACCCTAAACTTACCATCTTCCGCCATTGCTCGCACTCGAACCAGGAACCCTTCTTTCCTACAATTTTATCAGCCAAATATACCTTCGGCTCTGATACCAATTGTTATAAAATTAAATATTACAGAGCAATGCAACACATAAAATATGCGGAAAATAAAAGCACACAAAACACATAAAACTAGAGATACACAGATATACGTGGTTCACCCAGTTTGGGCTACGTCCACCCCGAACAACCAGTCCTTCCTTTCTATTATCCAGCAAAAATGAAGAGAAAAAACCTACAGTAGATCCACTGTAATATCCTTTGTTCTCTCTCACAGTCTCCCTCTCTGTTTCTCGCTCCGAGAATACACATACAATACATAGCCGCAATACAATGCCCTCATAAAATCGAGGGGTTGCCTTCTAGGGAAAAAAACCATAATCTAAACATAAATTTTACCGTCAGATCATTTTCCTAATGAACGGCCCAGATTGACTAGAAATTAATATACGTTTACAGGGCAATTTTACATCTGTTTTTAGCTTCGGGGGCGCTGCCCCTGAAAACCCCCGCTAGGGGGGGGGCTCCGAAAAGTGCTGCCACCCCCCCTGGACTCCCCACGGCAGCGATTAATTACGGGCGGCGTTGCCGCCCCTTTGAAGGTATAGGGGTCCAATGCTGTGATACAAAGTAAACAAGATAATCAGGCTCCACACCCAACACTAAATTCAAAAACCAACTTTTGATTGTCCAAATGAGGTGATATTTAGGTAGATTTTGGTCCTCTCGAAAAGTGAAATTCAATGCAATCATCATCTCTGCCATATGAGTTATAAAATGTGTAATTTTACCCTATTTTCATAAATTAACACTCCCTATCAACTAGGAAGAATTCCACCTGCCAATATTTGATCGTTGATCATCATATCATCATGTTATACTTTCGTCATGTCGTGTCCATCTATGTTAAACTCTATCTATTGAAACATTCTCGAATATAAAAGAAGAAGAATTGGGGAGAATTAGATTCCACCCTCTATATCATGGTGGAGTCACATATCACAACCCCATATCAAGCAATAGGATATCCAAACACACATGGGAGAAAATCTCAACCCTGGAATCACATCAGGGAGCTTGATCTCAACCCAGAACAACAAAAGGGAGAAAATCTCAATCCAATACTATTTCTTGTTGATATTCCCATCAATGACCCTCAGGAGTCATGAGGTAGAAGACCTTAATCACAATCAACTTAGGTTGTACACCCCAAGTACACTCTCAACATATTGGCCAAACGGGAAGAGGCATTCCCAACAATCTTGGCTTGTAGATATGATGCCAACTAGGGTATACTCTTGTTGTGTTATTCAACGACCCCCATTATTTTAGTATTAGTTACCTTAGAAAATAATGGGCGCCCTTTTTAAAAAATTTAGAGTTAAACAAATAAGACCCTTAGAGTGATTCACTACATAGAAATAGGAATCGAAAAGAATAAAACCTTGAATGTTGGCCTTAAAATCACTTAAGCAAAGAAAGATCGCATTATTGTAATCACAATAAAGCACATATGACTCCTAAAAATTCACTTAAAACATGTTGCGATGCTATATAAGCAAAAGCGCTTTTATAAAGGGAAAATGCATTTTTTTAAGCGAATTCTAAAAGGGAAAGCTTGCGGGACCCACTTTCGCCACTTAGGCCATCGCAAATCACAATACGCATTTTACAAATGTACCCCGACAGCCTAATTTTCACCCTCCATGTTTTCCTAATGCGATATACTCCATTACATCGCATTTCGTCAAACATAATCATTCTTCCCCCCGCCATATTCATCGATGCAATATAGTCTATCGCACATCGCATTTCTCACATTTCACTTTCGCAACACAAACACTTTGCACTCCATCTATTTTCGCCGATATTGCGATTGCGATATCGTAATTGGAAAAACTAAGCCGATCGGTATTAAATGAATATTTACACACGAGAAATGTTATTATGCGACAGATCTGGTTTTTAATGCGGAAATTATCATATGGGCACATCAACCCATACCAACCATTAATGCCACAACTTAACGGTTTTGTAGCCCATACCTCCATAATGATTTGAATGTGAGAAGCATTGAATTCATATATTAGCAATGTGCCAAGTTTCATTCATTAAATCGTTTCTATTACTATGGCACTTATGCATTTGTAAAATCAAATTTCTCTCTTTCCACTTATCATTTCTCATTTATTCGCAGGCAAGCCCAAAGAAGCAGAATTCTTTGGAGATGTCTAAAGCTCTTAAGAAAGCCAAGAAATATATGGCCCCTGTAAACCCTGCACTTGTTGCAATCGAGAGAATAGAGATGCTTCATCTGTTCACAGACACTACATGTGGACCGGAAAGCGAATCCTCCTCATGGGAATCCATGTGCAAGCTATTCGAGGATGAGAAAATTCAAAAAGTTCAAAGGAAAGATATTTTTGATGCCTCCAATTCTTCAGAAGCTACTATTGAAGAGGTGGCTAATTCTTTCCTACATCGAATTGTTGCATGACCTAAAATATTACCATACACTGATATGGTAATATGGATCATTGATAACCTCAATACTGGGGATAGGACTTTTCTGACTAGTTGAGGAACGATGATTGGTTCTGTTATCCCAAAATTTCACTTGATAGGCGGTTGATCAGACAACTCTATGTAACTTTTTCAAACCAACTTTTGTCTAAAGCTTAGCCTCTTAATTCTGAGAGGGCTCTCTTAAAGTGGTTTATGATATTAGATAATGATAGGACTAGATGGCTAACTCTATTTGAAAAGTAACTTGATTTTTGTGTATGTAGGTTGAAAATAATGTAGGCTTGCTACAATTGGGCTTATGGAGTCAACAAATCAATAGATTCAGTGGCAAGGTTTCTTGATATGGGAGCTGAGGCAGATAAGAGTTTTTAACAAAGGAAAATCACACAAGAACATAGGGCAACACAGTCATTTCATCAGTAAAGGAAGTCAGAGCATAAACATATGAATTTTGAGTAATAAAGATGAAATCTACTGCAAGTGGTACACATAAGTATATAGATTAGAAATACATTAAAAACTCCATGATAATTTTAGGTCTGTCAAGAAGAAGTCCTTTGTATTATTGATATAAGTCAAATTACATAAAGTAGCAGTATGGTGCAAAAAATCTCCAACCCTTTACAACTTCGATACTTTGCCTTTAAATAGACATTCCTACAGCAAGGATGATTTTCCTCTTGGCTAGATTCATCGAAATCTTCCTATGACACCTCATATAACATAAAAACATGTCTTTTAATAAGAAAATGACAGCTACACTCTAAAATTGACTTTTCCTAATAAGACTCAAAATCCTATTTATTATATCAATCTACCTTATCTTTAAAAAAGTTACATATCAGTGACAACTAAGCATCACATGTTCGAATAGGCTATGACATAGATCATCACTACTTGACATATTAAAAACCCTCCTAATCATGGGGAACAAAATCCTATTTTTCAGGAGTACAAGACATTATCTTCAACGAAAGCTTTAGTTGATTATCTGTCTCCATTGCATTGTCTTCAAGTCATAAATGTTTGGTGGTAAGGTCCCTTGACCTGTTGGATGTGTCCACCTATCTGAAACTACTTTTAAATTGCTCAGAAACCTTCAAAAACAGCTCCCTACAAAAATAGGGCAGTTTCGTAGCGAGCTTTTATAGCGTCCAAAAAATGGCTTTTGCACTCAAAATTTATGCTTCTTTGTTGTTCCATGGTGTCCATCATGACATGATACCTCACCACCATTAAACTCACTCCTTGAAAACTTCAAAAGGTTTTTTTGGAAACAAATAAACTTCCACAGAAATTTTCGTAGCGTTTTCCTGGCTTTAAGCCTAGGAAACGCTATGAAACTGTGAAAAACTGCAGAAATTCCAGATTTTAACACTATCACAAAAATTTACCTCTAGTACAAAAACTTGATCTTCAATATGCCATAAGCCTTCTAAAACATAATAAAACTCGACTTAAGACTCTTGAGGTGTTTCCTCTCCATTAATGATGAGTTGAGTTATTGGCTCGTCGACCGCAGTCATCTTTAAGCCCTTCTTCTCCAGCTCCTCATGGATCAATTCTAGCTACTCTTGGAGGTCTTTGACTTATTCCTTCAGTTTTTTTTTCCTATATTTCAAGTGCAGGTTCATTTTTTTGATATGATTCACCTCTCCTCTCAATGGTGATTCCATTGATCAATTGATGTGTGTTATCTAAGGTCTTTGACACACTATTAACTTGCTCTTCCCAAACTTCTTTCATTTTCTCAAACTGCACCTTTTGGACATAATGTTTCCTTGCCTCTTTCTTCAAGACTACTATTTCATGATTTTCTAACTTCAACTGCTCCTTAAGGACCTCAATCTATGTTTTTTAAATGATTTTCTCCTTTCCTTTCTTTTGCTAAATGACTATATCTTCTTCACAGGTGATGAGAGGTCAATGATGCTTGGTGGTGGCTAGACAGTTTCAGTGACCTTCTAAGCTTCTTTACTACTTTCCAAGACCTTTCAGGCATGTCTTGTCATTGGTTTCCTAGCCTGAAACATGAATCATATAGCTTCACCCTCAAGCTCTAACTTCTTAGTTTATTTGGCCTTCTTGAGCTTCTTTCCTCCCTCATCTATATCTTCAGCTTGGACTATGGGGGTTTCCTCAGTATCAATAGTATGGAGAATGTCTTCTAAGTTACCCTTAGCCACTGTTTGGCTTCTTGTAAATCTCTTAGTACCATGTTTGCTCACCGTTGGCTTTTGTTTTGCAAGTGTAATAGCAGGTGTATCAACTTTCTGCAATGGCTCTGTTTCCATGATTACTGGTTCACTTTGCTCTGCCACTAAAGTCTCACTTTTGTCTGCCACTGAAGGTGATGGTATACCTCTAGGTTTAGGAGTTCTTTTAGGGGTGATGGCATCCACTTCAAAACCACTGACAAACAGAAAATATGACCACTCTATGCCTAATATTTTTAACTCTTCTAAAACCAGCAACTTGATTGAACCATGATGAAAAAGTGATGTTTCAGTTCCTTCAGATTTAGCTTGAATTTTACCTGACATTTTGGCTAAGCTTTTGTATAAGTAAAAAGGTAATTCAAGAGACCTCTTACAAACAAAATGTAGCAGAAGCCTGAAATGGTATGATTAAACCATGTGGTACCTCCCTTCACAAGTGAAGTATTCCTGAATTATTAGCAGCAGCTTTGACAAGTTGTCTTTCATGTAGCTCCTTGGGATGGCATATGTGAGATCAATCTCACTATTCTCTGGCTTGATAAATTCCTTACATTCCTGCATGGTGAACTTGAAACCTTTGAACCATTGTTCTCCTCCTCTAGTTTCTACTATAATAGTCTTTGGTGTTACAGTGAGGTTCAACATCCCCACCTTTGAAGTTCTCCCATTGAAACTGATGGAAAACTCCTTAGAAACCTGCACATGGCATCTGTGCAATATTTGGCAAAACTGCAAACACCCTGTTCTTCTAAAAACTTCTGAGGCAGTTGGGTCTTCATTCATAAAATTCATTTCTGATGGCTCATGTCTGAGACAATGGCCTCCTTTGTTGGTCTTCCTCTTTGCAACCATGGTGATTTTATACCTTCTCTGCCTCGCTTTATCAATGACACCTGCAATTTCTTGAAAATGCTAGCAACCAACTTGGCTTGATGAAACAGCTCTCCAGAGCTCAATAGCATGCAAAGATGAAGCGGGGAATGAAAAAGACTCAACTGGTAAAGATTTTAAAGTTTCGATGACAACTCATGCCTACATCATGACTCATACATGCTAAAAACAGAAGTGATGACCTCAGACATGACCATTGTACTTTGGCTTAACCCTTGTTGACTCGAACGACACCTACCCTAACACTTCTAATCATTATCTGACACCTAGCACCTGATTTGAAAAGACAGACATGAATACCTCTTTTCATAGCGTACTTAGTGTATTTCCTGGTAGTTTCGCTACGAAAGTATCAACATTTTCATAGCGAAAACTACGTTTTTACTGTGCAATTCGCTACGAAAACGAGAAATCTTGGCTAAAATGATCTTTTCAAATTTATAAGCTTGGGAAATGGAATATGTCAGGAAATAATGACTGATGTGATATGAAAATACTTGAATGGGGGTGGGTTTGGACCTTAGGATAGACTAATAAGATAAAATTTAAATTTTTCCATTACCAATTACTGACAAATGAACTCTATGACCATACATTTGACAAATGAACCCCAAAGACTATGTTAAATGATGTTTCACTTTTTTCTGATTGATAAAAGGTTCCTTCAAAATCGAATACTTGAAGCTGATGTACCACATCCAAGGACCTGAAAAGGTCTATGACAAGGAGTTTTTGGTGCAGTTCGCCAGTGAGAACGAGCTCAAATCAAATCCAATCAAGCAATGACGACCTAACCCCAATAAGCACAAGAACGATGACAAGGGTATGTATTCCACTGACTCCCTTGCAAGTCCCTATTGTTATGTAGCTACCATGATGTCTAGGATTTGTTGTCAACCTGACACTACCAGATTTTCAGTAGAGTGGGTTCCTCTCATGGAAGCAGTTGCAGACTCTTATGTTATGGATTGGGGAAACATTATGTCTAATAATATTTCTACCCAAATTTTTGAATATAGGAAAAATCGCTCTATTTCATCCAAAATTTTCCCCCAGTTTTATATGAGTGAATATATCATGGACGTTGTGTGTTTTACCTTGAATTTTTCAGCCATGGGATGGAAATGGACTACCCAAGACCCTGTACCCATTCATATATTTCATAGCATGTTATGGGAATCAAAATTTGAGAATAATTTTTATAAAAAATTTCATGGAGTCATTCTCCCTCTATTTCAAGTTGTTTTTAATGAGAAAGCCCCCAAACTATCAAAAGAGGCACAAGCTGATATTTTCTCCATAGGAAAATGGTTTGGAGAAGAGATGTTCACCTATGTCAGATTATTTAGGAGCCTAGCTCAGTCGCACGTTCTACCCTTGTATGTTCCTGACAAGCTTCTCGCAAGAGAAGTAGCATATCAAACTATTTGCAGTGGACTAACCAGGTTTCTAAAGGATGCCAACAAATCATCATGTCCTTCCTTTCCGATTAACTATGGTGTTATGGTGTGGACAATTACAAGCATGTAGTTCTAGAGATTAGCCAAATTAAATGTTTGAAATTGTTTACAATTTCAAACATACAATATGACCCAATTAAAGTTTCCAATAATTTTACTACCGAAGTTAAAATTAGGGCTTTTGTTCATGAAGAAGATGAGTTTGATGACCTTTTTGAGTCAGTTTATAATTATTCCTTAGTTTAGAAGTTGGCAGCCCTACACCTCCATCGACAGCAATTACCAAAGTTCAAACAATACTGGAACAAGAGATTGGAATAAATTCCATTAAAAATGTTGGAAGTATCCCAACCCCTAGCTCAGAAGGAAAAGGAGAATGAACTGGCAACTAAGTATACTAAATTCCTTAGCAAAATTGACCAAGATAAAACTTCTGAGGTTCAAACTATGGATGTAGATTTTCCAAGTAATTTGAGTGAAGTTTGGAAGGAGTTTAACTTGAACTCCAACAAGACCAAGGAGCCATAGTTACTTATCAGCAACAGATTGTGCATACACCTCAAACGAAAAGTCAGGACACGTTCACTACTGAGCCCTCTGACAAATTAGTAAGCACAAAGAGAGTAGAATTCATTCCAACCTTCCCCACTAATGAAATTGTACTTAACATTGAGGAAATACCTCATTTGGACATTTTCAACAATCCGAAACACAAAGCTGTTATGATTAGATAGAATAAAAGAAGGATCTCATAGGAATCTCAACCCCTTGTCCAAGGAGATATCTCAATGGATGTTATTTGGAAAGACTCACAAGCAGATCCTTTATAGGATGTAACACGCCTAACTCAGTTCGAAGGAGCTTATGCCTCTGCAATTATTGACAAAGCTTCTGAAGTCCAACAGTTGATGAAGGAAAAGGATGAGAAAATCATCCAACTAGAACTTGAGCTATAGGAAGAGAAAAAAAATATCAATGAACATCTACATATGCAAGTCACACAACTCTAAGAGAGCATGGACCAATTGAATATTCAGTACTAGAATGAAATTAGTTCAAAGGATGCCCAAATCCATCAATTGCAACTTTCTACAGAGAAATTGAAGGATAATGCTAAAATTGATGAATTCATAAAAGAGGTCTTAGAATTAAATACTTTATTGGCACAACAACAAGTTTTTTTTTGGCAGAAATTATCAAATATTCTAGAATTGTGTGAACAGAGAGATTCACTAATGAATCGCATTTCAGAAATGAGGATTATTTTTGATGAGATAGATGATAAGGTTTCCCAGTTTTTCACCTGGAAAGATTATGTTGATGGCTGAAAGGCCAACCTGCCCAAGATTGTAGACTCAAAGAAAGAGATAGTGTTTACAAACCGGGACATACAGTTGAAACATGCAGAAGGAGCCATTTGCAAAGCAAAGGATGTGGCTACTAACATTGTGGAAATTTTTTGTCAAATCTCATTGTTTCAAACCTTATTAACAGATGTCCTCCCAGTGCATTTCTTATAGTGAAAGACTTGATAAGACAGTGGCAAGAAGTTTCAAAGGTAAAGGAAAAACACATCAGGAAGCTGGAAAAGCTGGATTGGGATAAGTATTGGAGATACTTAGTAAAGCCTCACAGCCAGTGGCTTATGTTGCAATGTCTTATGGCTACATCCTCCTACATGCTTCCTCCACTTTCTGATGTTGTTTTCACTGGACAGTTGCGTATGTTGGGAAAAATACTGAGAGGGGGGGGTGAATCAGTATTTAGGGCATACTCAAAACTTTTTACTTTTTCATGCTTTAAAACCCATACGCTACTTTCCTGTCACAGACTCGCGTATATACGCGGATACCCTTCATAAAACTCGCGTATACACAGAGATCTAATTATGCCATTAATTCTTCACTTATATAATTCCATCATTTATTCATCAGATGTTCAATAAACAGTAAACATGTGCAGTAAGAACAGAATAAATCATCATACATGAGTAACACACATGAACACCAGGATTTTAGGTGGAAACCCAAGTCGGGAGAAAACCACCGCTGTCGTTGTCTCAGCCTTCAATATTTTATTATAGAGAAAACATCTTACAACAATGTGCTGGTGCAGACTCATACCATCACGCAGGCACCCACCTGCGCTCTTTTACCAGTCTCTCCTGGAAGGGAGCTACGACCCCCTGCTCTCGTTTACCAGCCTCACCTGGAAGGGAGCTACAACCCCCTGACTGAAGGCTACAACCCTCAGCTCCACTGCAGACCACATTTCATCAATTTTCACACTGGATCCAACCCACACAATTAAGCTTAAGGAACATTCATCAATTCAACAACTTGCTCTATAGCAGCATAATCATTATTCGAACTACCCAGATCAACATTGACAGATAGCAATACACATCATAAACAGATATCAGCAAGACAGCAAAACAGATCAGACATCTCACAACTTCAGCAAAACCTAGATTATCATACGTGCTTTCCTTTCACTGATCCTGCGTATATACGCGCCTTCATGCATATAAACCCGCGTATACCTCTGCACATACTTCAGAAAACCATAACTGGACATACGCGCTTTTCCTTCATCAGATCCGCGTATACACGCGCTTTTACCGAAACAAACCAGCGTATACTTCTTCAGACATTTCAGCACAATTTCTTCAGAACAGATGCATAGCTCAGATATTACCCTTTACTTCAGAAACATGTCCGCCTCATCTCAGATCAGAACATTCCATAAACGGATCTAGAAGATACAAATACATTTCAGATCTAGATTCACTTCTTCATCATTTTCTTCATAGGTGCATCACAGATTCAGATCATCAAACTGTTACCCTTTCCATATAGATATACTTCATAATGAAGTACTCATTCAAACCCAGACTCATGCACGCCCTTTGCACAATGATTTTCTTCTCCTTATATAGGTTTACCCTTTTTCAATACCATGAGCCAAAACCACATTATTTCCAATGGTATTCCTAGACGGGATCAAATAGATAATCCAGCGCTCAATACAATGGGTCAATACCATGGTAAAGCCCCTTGGTATCATACTTTTAGAGCGCAAAATGGCATACGCGACTTTTAGGTTCGTTTCCGCGTGTATACGCAACTTAGCCTCATAAAAGCTGCGTATATGCTAACCCTGAATGTATACGCGGGTTCCCTTCACAAAAGTAGAGTATATACGCGGGTTGCCCTTACAAAAGTAGCGTATACATTGTGACATATTATATTTATCATTTTTCTGGCACTTACTGGAATTATTTTCTCTGCCACATCTGAACTGATCTGAAGATACATCATTCTTACATCTTTAGCACATAGGTTGCTTATCATAGGCAACTCATCGAGTAGATTTCCATCAAGGACAACTTCATCAAGTAGGTTGCCATCATCTTCATCAAGTGGGTTGCCATCAAGGACAACACTTCTGCATCATATTGCCAACAGCGTATTACGCCAGGCCAACCTCCAAAGGTTAAGCCTATGCTTAGCATCCTTCAACTGAAGGAACAAATGGCTAAGGAGACATCAGGACAGTAATCGATCAAGTCACCCCTTTAATTTATGTTTTTGTTTAAATTCCACTTAGTTTGAGGATTGTTTGAAAACCTGCTCAACTTTTTATTGTAATAACTAATTTAACACTTTTATTTTTATATTTAAACCCCTTCATGTCTTTGAAAAAGGGGTCCTGAAATTTTGAAAGGAATTTTTTACGAATGTTGCACTTTTGTACTCTTGAAGTTTTATGAATAAAAAGGGCTCAACCAAGTACTTTTTCTCAAATGAGCAGAGTGAACATATACATGGCACTTTTATCCTATGTGTTATATTTTTGTTTCAAATGAGAAATGGTTATTTATCTTATGATGTTTTGTTTCATGTATTTATTTGAATATAGTTTGGCATTAACTCAGTTCTGAACATGTCTGAATGTTATCTTTTGATACATATGCAATACAGACATTTAAAAGTTGTGATATAAACTTTATCCAATTGATTTAATGAACTATTTAATTAAATCAATTACTTCAAATAGTTTTCATGTCTCGAAGTGTTTGTATGATCTTCATTTTCATCCACTGAAAGATCATTTTATAGATCGCACAGAGGATATATTTCACTCCTGCGATACATAGTAGATAGATATATTATTTTTTGCAAGCTTTCTAATATTTCCATCTACCAAGTTATAGATAGTGACAAATCCATCCATTCATTCAACTATATTCCATTGGGAAACTAGTCCCATAAATCCAGTCGGAGCCACCATTCCAAATGGATAAGGGATGGTTTTTAAGTCCCCAACCGGGTGGTTTCCCCTATGTTGTTGCACCAATTTTTGGGGCCTCAAAATTTTTGGTGCTAGAAGGAGGGCCATCTAACTATGAATGGCACCAAAGCTTAATGCAAAAAGAAAATACCATCGTAATAGTCATTCTCCCTCCAATTCCACAACTTCTAGACTTGGTTCAAGGTCTCCTATTCTTAGATCAGAAGTTGTCCAATCTCCCCCCAAATCTCCTAGTTCTGTTTATAAATGATCCAAGTGGCTCCAAACACCCTCAGGAGACCAAGAGGGCTAATGATAGGTCAAAATTAAAAGTGGTCAGATGGCTCTCGAACCATGTTCAGATTGAAGTACTCATCGCCCTGATTCCAACAGTGTGAACGAATCTTCAATCTGAGCCCATATGGAGATGTTAGAGAGAGTCAATGTTTTGATAAAATTTGCGCAGTGGGTCAGGTTTAAGTGCCCCACAAATTCACCATCAACTGGCAGGGAACCCAGCTCCCGAAAACAGGTGAAATTGTGGCCTAGTTAATTTTCCCAATGACCCTAATTTTCATTAAAATAAAAAATGACCATTAGTTTTGAATAAACAAAAAAATATAAAAAATGGAGTGGCGGGCCATGACCCCCACCACCCCCATCGGCCACGTTAATCAGATATCAAGTTTGGGTCGATGGGTCACCACCCCCGCCGAACCCCGTAGCCATATAACCACATACACCATGGCCCATGATGTAAACACCACTCCACATACAATAGTTAACACCATATATAAAAGCCACATGGGCGGTGGTCGGGAAACCTCCGGTGGACACGGCCCATGCCCCACCGACATGGAACCAAATTTGAATGGACCAGAAAGAATTGAACCCACCCGGCCACGTCGCCTGGCCTGCTCCACAGGCGGCCCAACCAACCAAGCCATATTTAAATATGTTCCAACCCATATGCAACAAACCAAACCCAAAACTAAAACGCCCCTAAACAAATTAAAACCAAAAAATACATATGCGGATTTTCGAGGGCAGGTAGGATTTGACCCCCTAACCTCCCCTTACCAATTTACCATATTTATCATTCCCCTAACCCATTGGGCTTTGAAAACTCTACCCAACTTATTTATATAAACCTTCATTTTTCCATTTTGTCATTCGAAGAGTCTTTTGATGGTGGAACTCGGAGGTCGAGCAGCAGAAATTTGAGCCCAAACCAGGGGCGGAACCATGAACGCATAAACAGAGGTTGAACCATGTTGGCACGCTTTTCGAGACAGCAAATATTTTGTAGAGAATATTCTTTGATTCCAGAAAGATTCCATGGGGAGGGAAATTTCATTTTGTCAGAATTATATGAAGTTTCTAGTCATTTAAACCAGAATTTCACAAGGAACGCGATGGTAATGCCAGAATGGCTATCTGAGCAGCAGATTTGCAGATTCCCTATAGAAAAAAGTCTTAGGGAATCTTGAGGGAATCAAAAGATTCCTTTAGGCCCAAAACTTATCGGAGTCAGAATTCGACAAACTTTATGTCGATTTTACACCTCTCGGTGATAGGAACTTAATAGAGAAATCTGTTTCAGAAGCAGAGTTTCCCATATTTCAGCCATTTTTTAGACTGGAGTGACAGTGTCATATTTTTCAGTGTGGACAGTCGATTATATGCCCCTCGACGCCATGAACTCTATGGTGCAGCCAAATTTAGCAGTTGAGCATCCACTTCTTCAGCCAGCTTTGGGGGTTGAGGTATATGCAATTTTATCATTTGCCTCTTTTTGCTATGAGATGTATTATGATTTCTATATCCTTTCTTGATGCATGTGCTAGATTTTGTTTTTGCTTCATGTGAGATTATTTCATGCTAATAGGAGGTCCATTGTGAGTGAGAGTTCTTGTAGAATAACGTCTCGTGGAGAGACAAGCCACTCATGTTGAGGGCATATCCTTGTATGAACATCATCCATGTACATCTTCCCATTTCCAACACTATATGAAGTGGCCTACCCCATTTTTACATCGGGCCTGGACACGTAGCCCACACTGGGTGAACTCCGTTATCAACATCTCTTGTTGCTGATGGTTGTATTATTTCCCTTCTTTACAGCATGAAAATGTGCTCTTTTATGCTCTTTTAAAATGAAATTATAACAACATCACAAATATAAAATATCATGGGTAAATCCTGTAGCTGACGGACTCGGATCAAGTGGTATCAGAGCGGTCTTATTATTGATGTGAATTGCAAACGTGAACAACGATTGAACGTGAAACAATGGAGGATGGAAAATACATGTACGAGGCCATGATCAGGATGTCCAAAATGGTGGACATGATGTATGAAGATTATGAAAGATGGGAGAAAGAAGAAGCAGAAATTGATGTTTCATCCACATGTTGCAGTGAATATTCATCGCCGCCACCATCTTCTAATCATTCGAATGAGGAGATCAACCATAACCTTCAAGAAAATAACATTGAATTGAAAGTGCTTCTACGAGAAGAGAAAGAGGATAAGTAGAGGTGCAGCTTCAGTTGCAAGCCGCAGAGGCAACCTTGGAAGAACTGAAGCGCAACGACCAAAGCCTTCAAGCAAAGGATGTTGAATTAAGGAGGCTTCTACAAGAAGAGAAAAAGGATAAGTAGTACTGACTGCAGCTTCAGCTATGAGCCGCAGAAGAGGCCTTGGAGGAGTTGAAGCACAACAAAGGCTTGAAGAATCCATCATCACATGTTTCTGAATCGACATCTGAGGTAAACAATGTTGATGTTTCTTCAATTTCATCTTCAAATGTTATCATTTTTGTGGGAAATGTGGAGATACCCATTACAGGAACTAGCATAAGACTCCTCAACAAGATGGGATAAAAAGGAGGAGGACTTGGCGTTAATGGCCAAGGCATGATTCAGCCATTAGAGGTCATGCAAAGACCTTGATTAACAGGATTGGGGTACACTGAAGGATAATGCTCGAAGGTGTCAGAAGCTTCCAATGCATGGTTGAAACCATTGGGGAAAGAGAATGATGGGAACTGTTAGGTCTTTGTATTTTGCAAGATTGGAAAATACAAAGCTGCAAAGCCAACATATGAACCACTTTGGGATTCTAGGATCTAGCCCTCCTGAATCTAGAGAGGGATCTCTCTATAAGTGCAAAGATTGATTTATCTTTTTAAGGTTTTAGTATGATATTAGGCTAGTTATTAAGAACAAGGGTTTTTGTTTGGTTTTGGTTGGGCAGGGATATAATGAAGGTGAAGGAAGTCTATATGAAGGGTGAAGGTGTAAATAGATAGAAGAATGGTTCAACTAACAAGATAGGTAAGGAGCAGCTTTAATCCATTGGGCTATGGAGTCATAGAGGATTTAATTGAAACAACAAGTCTACAAAGGTTACCATGGGGAAAGTCATCTACATCTCAAGATCCTTTAAGATTAAATGATGGAATGGAACATTAAAAGTGTTGTGAAGGTGGAAAAAGGGAATAATTTCAACAAGGATTTATCAAATTTCCAAACTAGAAAAATCCTTTTAAGTAACTGTTTGAAACCAGCCAAAGGACAGGGCTAACCATAGACTTCTTTGGACAAGCTTGTATTAAAGCTAACTTATCAGACAAACAATCCAGTAATCCACATGACTACTTTCAGAAGGGATGAAAACAGATAAGAAAACAAAGTGCAGCTTAAGATAAAGCAAGATACATTAAAATCAAAGCCTGCTTTCAGCATACTCTTAGGGAAACCTTCAAACAACCTTTGGAGAAAGAACTAGAAGACAGGGAAAGCCATAAACTTTCCTAGTCCAACTCTACTTAGCATGTAATGAAAATATCATTCATGAACAATGTTTAAAGTTTAGACAGTAAGACATGGGCTCACCAACATTCCTTGACTGCTTAGACTGTATTAAATCATTCTTAAATACACAAAGGAGGAAAACATAAAGATAAAGCTTATCAGTGAGAGTAGGGTACCTGTAAGATTAAATCCTAGCTCTATGCTTGCTGTTCTTTATCAGAGAAAATGAACAACATGAAAAACATGAAAGAAGACAATTTACAATAAGTTAAACATCACCATTAATGTAGACCAGGATCCCATGGAATTTGACTCATATATTGATGTTCAAAACAGTACAATCTTCAAGTCCAAAAGGTCTTAAGAACTTAGAAAACTTTCTCTTTTCAGCCTAATTTTCTCCCATTATTCACAGAGCTTCAGCAGCTTCAGAAAACTATTTACATGCTACAGATATCCAGAGACCAACCTTTTACAATGTGCTCCTTAAGGAGATTTTATAAGGAAATGAGGAGGTGGAAGAGTTTCTAGGGTTCAAGTATCATTAATTCCATAGTAAATGCAATTCCTAGCCTTGAAAACCATGCAAGGCATAAGGCAGTAATGCATTCTATATACAACTCTGTTTCATAACTCTATTTTCAGTTTTTTAGGCTTAGTGGATGAGGAGATTGACTTTAAGGCTCTTTTTTATCTTTTCAATAACTTCGCTGACAGTTTGAAATATCTTCCTTTGTTTGAAATAATTGTTTAGCTCTCTTTAGGAAAATATCTTCCGAATAGGCAATAATTATGTCTTCCTTTGATTTATTGAGGCTGTAGGTGGCTCTTTGGTAGTTGAAGAGGATTCAATTAGCCTCTGATGTGGCAGTAGAGGCCTTCTTTGCTGATATTTTCCTCTGTTTTACCTTAAAACATCTTTAATTTGCTTTGGTCTGTGTTTTAGGCCTAATTAGGCCTTGACCTTGATTTTCGGGTCTTTAATCCTTTGATATTGTCTTGATCTCTTTTAAACTGTGGATAAAAACTCTAATCTTCAAGTTTTGGCTTTACTCGCTGTTTAACATTGATTCTTCACTCTGATACACTTAAATTTTTTGCTGATGGCTGCACAGGTAGAAAATGGCGCTGGAGGGTTCATGTAAGGGTCGATGAAACCCTGTTGGTCCCCTTTTTGCATGAATAATCGCCTATGGATCGTCATCCCTAGCCTTTGCTTCATTTTTAAAACTATGGAAAAACCCACATAACCTACAAAAAACAAACAAAAATTATGAAAATCTTGCGAAAATAGGTTTAGCGGACTGTTGTGGAGGTTTGGGCGGGAGGGATAACCGGAGCCGTCGGATTAGAATCATCAACGGTTGAGATTGTTTGATGAGGTGTTTGGGGAGTAAGTCAGGCAAAAAAGTGCAATGGGGCAAGATTAAGTCGGAACCGTCAGATCTTCGGAGATCGACGGTGGGGAATTATCGGTGAAACACTTGGGAGAGTAGATAAATGGCAAATGCACGGGGGCGAAAATAAGTTAGGATCATCCGATCACACAGACCGACCGCTAAGATTGAATTAGAAACAACATTGCGGAGTGAGTGGTAAAGCGGAAAACCACTAATGGTTTTCGCGTGGGCTCTAAGGTGGTAAGTGGTTTTCCGAAAAAAAATGCAATTCCACACATCAGTTGATGCCTGTCTTTTGAAAACCGCCTATTTCGCGTTTTTTTCGGTGTTAAAGTTCTGGCACTAAAAAAAGCGAAACGCAGTTCTGGCCATCGAATGAGGGGCAGCAGATCCAACGGTGCGGATCACACGCGATGGAGAAGTTGTGGGTTAAAGAGGTAAGCAGGGCCCGGGAATGATGTAATGTTTTTTGTCGCGGAGAGGGTGTGTCTTTCGAGATTTTTGAATGGTCGAGATAGATCCTGGCCATTGGATCTATAAAATGGACGGTTAGGATTGGAAGAAGGGGCAGGGAATTGAAATGAAGGAAAGTTTGATAAGTGAACAGACGGATGTTTGGGTTATCAGATTAAGTTCCCACCGTGATCCAGGTGGATATCGGTGGCCACCCACCTATTCCATTTGGACCAGCACCATCAATTCTTGCAGCTTTTCACATTCAGCACAACTTACTATTTTTAGCAGGTTTTCGGGTCCTCCACTCTCGGAGTCGTTTTGGGGGCTTAATGATCCAGGTGGATATTGGTGGCCACCCACCTATTCCATTTGAACCCCCATCTTCAGTTCTTTCAATTTTCAAGTTGCAACAAAACTTACTATTTTTAGCAGTTTTTCGGGTCCTGAACTTTCGGAGCCGTTTCGAGGCCCTAAACGACATTTTTTGGGAAAACGGAGAGCAACATGGGTCCATGGACCGATGTCGTCGTTCAAAATTAATCGAATAGATGTTTCTAACGAGCTATTGAGCTCGTCAAACAGAGGTTGGATGCCAAAGTTACGCCCCCGGGAAGTTGAACCACCAATTTACCCAAACGGGCGCCCACAGTTTTGGCGCCTCATCTCCTACGGTTAGGTTTTTGGACGTTTCGGATTCTACATTGTTTCTCAACAATAAATAGGCCCTCGAGCCTCATTGTAACACAGTTGAGAGGGCTGTAGCCGCCACATCTCTTCTCGCAGATTCGCTACCAAAGACCCCAGCTATTTTATTTCCACGGTGCCCGTAAGCAAGGGATATTTCGTTATTCCGATATTAATGAAAATGAAGCATTATTTCCACAGATCGCCTCGTATCTATGGTTATATCCGTATTCCGTTGCGTTCCCCGCATAAAATTCGGATCAGTGGTATCAGAGCGGGACTGCTCTTTCTTTGTTTTTCTTTGCATGTCCCCAACGCGGTCAGGGTATAAGGAGTTAGGGCTCGATCTGGTTGAACCCTTGCAAGATCAGCCTCGCAAACCCCGACGACCTCCCATGGCTGAAGAAAAGAAAGACGAGGGAGCAGGAGATCCTATCAAAATACTGCTCGAGGAGGCTCTCGAGAAACAAAGGAACGTGATGATGGATAACTTTGCTCAAATCCTTCAACGACTGCCCACATATGGCGCATCCGCATCCAACAGCCACTCTGGAGGCGCCACTCCCTTCAAGGTACAGGTAAACTTTGACATTCCTATATTTGAAGGAAAAATAGATGCAGACGCTGTAGACAGATGGTTAAATTTGTTGGAAGGGTATTTTTCGGTCCATGACTTCTCTGACCGAGAAAAGATTATTTTTGCACTCCTCAAAGCCGCCCCCCATGTCAAAGACTGGTGGGAAACCTACCGTGAGCAAGAGGGTGAAGGGGAACCCTCTCTGTTCTCGACCACACCCACTTGGAATTCGTTCCGAGATGGCATCAAGGAACAATATTACCCCGTGGGGAGCTATGAGGACAAATACATCCAATGGACCACGTTGCGGCAACAAAAGGATCAAGATGTGCACGAACTGATGAATCTGTTCCATACCCTGTGCACAAAGTTGGGTATTAAAGATTCAGAGAGAAATTTGGTGCTCAAGTACCGCGACTGTCTGCACAAACACATTCAGGAGGAAATGGAGTTCCTCGACATTACATCGCTTGGCACGGCATATCGCTATGCCGCCAAGATCGAGCAGAAATTTAAGCAGAAGAAGCGAGACTTTGGATCTGCGAATCCGAAAGGTGCCCCCGAACCGAAGAACAAGGGGCAAGTTCAAAGAAATGCGACTCAGAACAACACCACAAATCCAAAGAAGGACACAAGGAAGTGGTGTGAATTTCATAACAGCCCCACTCACAGCACAAACGAGTGTCGGGCCAAACAGTCTTTGGTGGCTGAACTAAAGGCACCCGAATCAGATGCATTTTCTGATCCTGAGTTAGAACCAGACAAAGGAAATGACAAAGGGAAGAAGATCATTGATGCGGATCCTAGTGCCATTGTTGCCACCACCAAGATCCAGAAGGAGGGTCTAGAGGATCCAGAGGAGGGGGAGCGCCTCTTCCAGTCGCAGATGTGGGTGAAGGGTTCTCCGCTACAGTTTTTTATCGATAGCGGAAGCCAAAAGAACCTCATTTCAGCAGACGTCGTGAAGCGGCTCGGCCTACCAACCATAGCACACCCGCAGCCGTATACCATCGGGTGGCTCCACCCAGGGAGAGATCTCCGCATCCGCCAGCAGTGCCGACTTCCATATAGTATCAAGCCATTCACGGATGAGGTATTGTGTGATTTTGCTCCTCTTGATGTAGCTGATGTATTATTGGGCCAACCATACTTGTGGAGGCGACATGTTGTGTATGAGTCTAGGCCTCGTGCTGTTATTATTACTTTGGGAAATAACTTGTACAGGATACCGGAGGTAGTACCACCTCCTGCCATCTTTCTTGACTACCGGCAAACAACGCAAAGAAGATTGTTTCCCGTAACAGGAAATTCATTTTCCTTACGACTCACTCACGTCAGGAAAGAAGAATATTGTGGCCACAACCTCGAAACAATGGCTCCCTTTTCACGGTCACAGCGAATGGACAAAGTCATGGGAGGAATACGATGACGATTTCTCCTCACTCATGGTGTTCCTCTACACTGTCACTACAAGCACTCCATTGATCCGACTCCCAATGCACCACCACCTAATGTTGCCATACATCCGTAACCAAGGCGTAATCCAAACATGTACCGTATGAGGTCGATAAAGAAACCAAATTTACTAAAACCATTCAACATGTCCACCCGCAGAACCATGACATCTTCAACACATCTAATACCTACCAATAGAATTTTCTCATCTCATGGAGGATCTCAACGCAATGGGACCACGTTTCCTAAGGAGGGAGGAATGATCCAGTGGATATCTATGGCCACCCACCTATTCCATTTGGACCACAAAGACCATCAATTCTCAAGTACCACATTCAAGACAACTTACTATTTTTTAGTGTGTTTTCGGTCCTCCACTCTCGGAGCCGTTTGGGGCTTACCGATCTGTGGATATCGGTGGCCACCCACCTATTCCATTTGAACCCCCATCTTCGCTCTTTCAATTTTCAGTTGCAAACAAAGTTATTTTTAGCGCTTTTCGGGTCCCGAGCTTCCGGAGGGAGTCGTTTATAAATTTAAACGACATTTTTTTGGGAAAACGAAGAGCAACATGGGTCCATGGACCGATGTTGCTCGTTCAAAACTTGAATTTCCGTATAGATATTATGTTCCGTATAGATCTTTCTAACGAGCTACGGAGCGCGTCAACGCGAGAGATCTAAAAGCAAAGTTAAGGCTCCCTAAGTTTGTGGGGAATCCCACCAATTTACCCAAACGGGCACCCACAGTTTTGGCGCCTCATCTCCTACGGTTAGGTTTTTGGACGTTTCAGATTCTACATTGTTTCTCAACAATAAATAGGCCCTCGAGCCTCATTGTAACACAGTTCAGAGGTCTGTAGCTATCACATCTCTTCTTAGAGATTCGCTACCAGCACCCTAGCTATTTTATTTCCATTATGTCTGTAAGCATATTTCTGTTATTTGATATTAATGAAATGAAGCATTATTTCCGCTGCATCTCTGTATCTATGGTTATATCTGTATTCTATTGCGTTCCTGCATAAAATCCGGATCACACCGTTAGATTCAAAGAACGAACGGCTAGGATTAAAAGATGAGGCAGAGGATTTTGAAAGGAGAAAATGGAGGGTAGGTGAACATGCAGGATTAAAAGGGCCCGATGGTCATTGATATGGATAGATCAACAGTCTATATTAGTTTAAAAATTGAACTGTCAAGTTTGAAAAATAAAGGAAAACAAGGTTCGGAGGGAGGGTTTTAGGCCTCTTTAGTGCCCGATTGCGGGGCTTCGGCCACATGGAGAAAGGGGTTTAAGGAATTAAGCCCTTGGGGGGCTTAAGACCTATATAATGTAAAATGAGTGTTTTAGGACCAAAAATAGTGTTTTTTAAAGCCAAACTGAGGGTTCTGATAGGTAAAAGGAGGCATTTTAAAACCAAATAAAAGGGGAATATAAGGTTCAAAAGGGGAGTTTTTATGATTTAGAAGGTTAGATGAAGGTTTATGGAGGATTTTTATGGAGGGAAATATGAATGAAAATGGGGTTTATTTATGAGCAAAGGAGGAGTGAAAATGATGGGAAAATGGGGTTTTAAGCAGTCTTCTCTTGGCAAACAGCAGGTTCTTTAGGATTATGAGGGAAACAACAGTGAAGATTATTTCAAAGGAAAAAGATCTTCATAAGACTTTAAGAACTAACAATTTGGACATGAATTGTTTCTTAAAGGCTAAAAAGAGATTTAGCCACCATTTGATATGACAAATTTTTATAGGTGGCTAACAGGAACACTTCACCATCATCCTATGACAGTACACATGGCAGTGAAAGAGATGAGGCACGCTCTCGTCACCATGATCGCACCAAACACAACCAAGAAAGGTATAACAAATATCGGTATTCTAATGTTCATTTTGATTACAAGCATGTCGCTAACAATGAACATAGATCATGGCATTGGAAAACATGTAATTTTTATGGATTACATAACCATGTATTTGCTAAGGGTTGGAAAACAATGGAAACACAAAAGAGGATGAGGCGTGAAAGGCCTTCCCCACCACAGGAAAAGAAGAGGGTAAAGCAGGTTTTGAGGAAGAAGACTCATTGCAGTCACTACGACAGAATTGGCCATCAAAGAGCCACGTGTTGGAGGGTCCATATAGAGAAACTCCTTAAGGACAAAGCATCAGTGCATGAACCAGTTGAAACACTTGTTCGACAAGAAAATGTGCCACAAAGAGATGACCCATTCACTTTGATAAGTGAGATGTTTTTTCAAGGTTTGATAGTGTGTTTGGACTTAATTTATAAATCATATGTTTCATGTTAAAATGTAAAAGTGATTTTTTCCATCACTTGTTAAGCAACAATGATATTTTGGCGTTGTATAGATAGATGGAGTATTGATTCCATTTGATGTAAACTTGACCACATAGTATGGTTATAAACTTATGGAAAGTGTGTGGGATGCTTGGGTCATAGATTGGTCACTTATTTAAGCATGTAATTTGCAAAATATTGTACTACAAGTTTGTAGAGGATGCAAGTGTTGACTTATCGCTTATTGCTCCGAAGGACAAAGGTGAAGGAGAATGAAGGGTGGCCTTTCAGGACACTTGTGGCATAGACAAGGTACAAAGAAGCTTCATATTATTTTCATGATTTTGGTGGACCAAAATATCCTCAGTGGAGAGGATTGATCTAGGTGGCTCCAGACACCCTCAGGAGACCAAGAGGGTTGATGATAGGTCAAGATTCAAAGTGGTTGGATGGCTCTCAAACCAGGTTCAGATTGAAGTACTCGTCTCCCTGACTCTAATGGTGCGAATGGATCTCCAATCCGAGCCCGTATGGAGAAGTTAGAGCGATTCAAATATTTGGTCAAAGTTGGGTAATGGACCAGGTTTAAGTGTCCCACAAATTCACTATCAACCCAGCTCCCAAAAACAGGTGAAATTGTGGCCTAGTTAATTTTCCCAATGACCCTTATTTTCATTAAAATAAAAAATTATCATTATGTTTTAATAAACAAAAAAATATTAAAAGTGGAGTGACGGGCCATGACCCTGCCACCCCCATCGGCCATGTTAATCAAATATCAAGTTTGGGTCAGTAGGTCACCACTCCTGCCGAACCCCATAACTATGTAACCACATACATCGTGGCCCATGGTATAAACACCGCTCCACATACAACGGTTAACACCATATATAAAAGCCACATGGGCGGTAGGCGGGCCACCTCTGGTGGACCCAACCCATGCCCCACCGACATGTCACCACATTTGAATGGGCTGACGGTAATTAAACCCGCCCGGCCACATAAGCCAACCCTCTCCACGGGCGGCCCAACCAACCAAACCATATTTAAATATGTTCCAACCCATATGCAACCAACCAACCTAAAATTAAAATGTGCCCAAACAAATTAAAACCAAAACATACATATGCATATTTTTGGGGGGAGGTGGGATTTGATCCCCCGACCTCCCCTTACCAATTTACCATATTTACCATTCTGCTAGCCCATTTGGCTTTGAAAACTCTGCCCAACTTATTTATATAATCCTTCATTTTGCCATTCGACCCCAATGGAAGAGGTGAGTATATTCGAAGAGTCGTGTGATGGTGGAACTCGAAGGTCAAGCAGCGGAATGCTGAGCCCAAAACAAGGGCGGAACCATGAGCGCATCCACAAAGGCGGAACCATGTTGGCATGCTTTTCGAGATAGAGAATATTTTGCAGAGAATATTCTTTTATTCCAAAAAGATTCCATGGGGAGGTAAATTTCATTTTGTCATAATGATATCAATTTTACAGTCATTTTAACCAAAATTTCGTAGGGAACGAGATCGTAATGCCAGAATGGCCATTTGAGCAAAAGATTTTCAGATTCCCTGCAGAACAGAATCTTAGGGAATCTTGAGGGAATCAAAATATTCCTTGAGGCCCAAAACTTTCCGGAGTCAGAATTCATCAAAATTTATGTCGATTTTACACCTCTCAGTGATGAGAACTCAATGGAGGCGTCCGTTTCAGTAGCAGAGCTTCCTATATTTCGGCCATTTTACAGATTGGAGTGACGATGTCAGATTTTTCAGTGTTGACAGTTGATTCTATGCCCCTCGATGCCACAAACTTGACAGTGCAGCCAGATTCACCAGTTGAGCATCCTCTTCTTCAGCTAGCTTCAGGGTTTGAGGTATATGTAATTTGATCATGTGCCTCTTTTTATTGTGAGATGTGTTATGATTTCTATATCCTTTCTTGATGCCTGTGTGGGATCTTGTTTTTGCTTCATGTGAGATTATGTCATGTTGATAGGAGGTCCATTGTGAGTGAGAGTTCCTATAGCGAAATGTCTCATGGAGAGAAAAGCCACTCATGTTGAGGGCACATCCTTGTATGAACATCATCCATGTACATCTTCCCATTTCCAACACTATATGAAGCGACCTACCCCATTTTGACACCAGGCCTGGAGACGTAGCCCACACTGGGTTAACTCTGTTATCAACGTCTCATGTTGCTGATGGTTGTCTTGTTTCTCTTATTTACAGCATGCACATGTGTTCTTTTATGCTCTTTTAAAATGAAATTATAACAACATCACAGAAGTAAAATATCATGGGTAAATCCATTAGTTGACGGACCTGAATCAATAATTGACTCTCTTTAGATTATACACCAGATCACCTAAATTATAGACATTAATAAATAAATTGAAACAAAATTCAATTTCGGCAAAGAAACTTGTACTTTCTGAAGCCTCAAAAGGAAGTGTTACTTAAATATTTGAAGGGACTGATGTTTTAACCCGTTCAAAGAGTAAAAAGATCAGAGCAATCCATTTTGAATTTCCTCTCCATTCTCATCGTAGGAAATCCCCTATATCATAAACTAGTGAGATTCAATCCTCTTCTACCCCTCAAAAACCATCATTTATTCCTCTCTTACCAGTCTACTACTGCTACCTCAAGCAATATTAGTTCCATAGTTGCTTCTTATATACCAACAACCACTACGGGAACTACTTCCTCCACTCCAAATCCTTCTTTAGGGCAACCTAATCCTCCACTTCACACAATGCATCCAGACCTTGGAAAAATTCTGGAGTTGTTCAATTACCAGGTCCTCTTCATACCTTACCTAATCATCTTGAAAGACGATTTCCTAAGTACAATCTAGATGATGGTCAACCTTTTGATGAGAATCTTCATAATTTTATGTTTTCCGTGAATCTTAATGATGTCATTGAAGAAGATTGTGTATTTGTAATATCCCAAAATAGGGATTTTCTACAACAAATAGAATACCTTAAGGTATTCCAAAGTTGGAGCTTCAGAAAATCATGAGCATGGAAATGTAGATCAGCTCACTAGATGTAAAATAACATCTCACCAGTAGATGAAAGGACCTCAGCAAGCATATGGCCTATATCCTCCTTCCCAAGTGGGGAAATGCAGCAATACAGGGCATAAAACAATTGTCTTCATAAAATAACGCTATACCTGTGAGGAATGGGACTTGGATCCCTTAGAATAAATCATATACAACTCACATGCAAAATTAGAGGTGAAACAAATCACTCTAGCCAGTATAAACAGATCTCCCCAAGTCAATATGTCTCAAATAAGCCCAAACCCCATAGCCTAACTCATGCAGAAAGGACTGAAGCAAGAATAGCATTATTTTATTGAGGTTGTATGAAATAAAAAATGAAACATAACATATTTGGAGTCTACAAGCATCCAATGGCTGAGAAAATGGAGATCCCTCCCTCTTTATACAAAATAAGATTAACCCGGCAAGGGTTTCATGAGATACAATTGTACAAAAGAGCGGATGTGTAGATCTAGATCTGAAAAATGTAGTTAGACTGCAACTCTGTATAAATATGGCTATAATATAAAAATGACAGAAGAAGAATGAAATATAGATCTTTCCGGGAGAAGGGTTGGCCCTTCCTCCAAGAGACAAGCTCACAAGCAAGGGATAAAACCCTGCTATTGTAACACTCTAGAAAATGATGCAGTTTCTGAAGCTAACTACACTATAGAAGATGAAAATTGATTGGGCCACATGCCAAGATGTAAAATGTGCTCCTGAACCTCCTGTACAGATCTTGCAAATCAAGGGGAGCTCCCTCCTCTGAAAGATAAGCTCAAGAGTTGGTGTTGTAAGTATTCCACTGCAACACCCTACAACACAGCGTTCCCTGCTACAGGAATAATGTTGTAGCTGAAGGAGGTACTTGGCCTCAATCCTGGATGTGGGAAAATGAAGAACGGAACTCCTCCAAGTGATCACTCAATGAAGGATAAGGAGTCCCTAAGAAGGAATGCCTTGTGCTGAATAGCACTGCATACTCAACTCAACAGCTGAAGAATGCTCAAGTGTCTAAGCAGACCAAAATCAACAATCCATAAGATAACCCCAAATGTCTGCTATCTTCCTCCTTATAAATTTTTTGAGCCTCCTCACCTTGGGTCCCACCTATTAGGGTTTCCAACACCATGCGAATACTTTCCCTCCAAAACTACGTTGTACCTCTATCAAGACTGCTCCTCCATGCTGCACTATTGACTTGGTCAACTTGACTGAATCAACATGATTCTTTTCCTGTTCACACATGGGAAGTGCAAAATCCAGGGAATAAGTTATCCCCTTTTCACACCAAGAGGGATTTTATGCCAACACAAGACAAGTATGGGTCTCTTTCACCCATTTATTCACCTACTAAGTGCAAAAACAAAATTTAATATTCCCATTAGCTGCATGCTAATTTTAGGAATATTACAGTCCTCCCCTCCCAAATGTTGCTTCTCCTCAAGCAACTACAAGGATAGAACTGGAGAGTCTCCTCCCCTCCTCCTGTAGCATCCTCATATGATGAGCTCCCCCAAATAATAAGATGATGTCTCAACCATGAAAACCCATAGTGCCTCCCCCAAGCAAACAAATCAACATTTGGTGCACATCCCAAATGGCTATCATCATGCAAAAGTAAAATACTCAAGGAGTCAACTATGTGTTGTCTAGAGGTCCTCTCAAGGCATGGAGTTTGAATTTCATGGGAAACTCTCATTCCCAAGTGAAACCTCCACCCCCAAGCTATCATCCATATAAAATGAGTCACTCCTCCGAATAGCAACTCATGAAGAATTCCCTCCACCTTAAGCTCATGAAGTGTAGGTGGGATGAATAGATGCACATGAGAGGCAAGAGGGCCTATCTCATGTTTTCCACCTCTCCACTTATGACAAGTGTAGAGGGCATGCTGATCTTGGGCTGCAACATGGTTGCCCTCAAGTGGCAAGA
Source organism: Pinus albicaulis (assembly GCA_034641835.2). NCBI lineage: Eukaryota > Viridiplantae > Streptophyta > Pinopsida > Pinales > Pinaceae > Pinus > Pinus albicaulis. The sequence continues at coordinate 105,955,779 of CM076573.1, read as the reverse complement.
GAAAGATTGGATCTTCAAATATCCTCTCTCCAAAGTCATCGATCCTGCTGGCCCAAATAATTCCATTTAAAATGGATGGCACATCATCACCATATGGCATCCAAATCAGAAAGTGGCTAAAAGTTATGTGCAAGTTTGGATGATACACATGGTCTGTCTGGTGGATACAGCACAGTCCTTTCAACTGTTGACTTAGAGCATCGAGTGGCAAGTTTTCCTCCAAAGTATTTTCAACTATGCATGTTAGCTCATCTACTATGAAGTAGTAAGCAGCAATATATATCAGTTGTATACAATCAAAACAATAAAACACTTGCCCAAAGTCATGTAGAGATGGGTTATCATCATTACAAAATTTGGCCCTAAAGTGACCATGAAACCCATAAATAAGCTTGCCCTCTTGTGGAGCAATGCACTGTTTACATATGGTGAGAAGATACAAATACTCAATGGAGTAATCAACAAGCACATAAGTGTATTTCTTACCATGCATCATGTGTGAGCTGAAGGTGAGGTCCATGAGTGAGTCCTCCCATGAGAATCTTCTCATAAAAATCTGCAAGGAGGGAGGGTGCATACTCTCTTTGGAACACTCCATCAATAGAAACATGCTCTCAAGTGACAGCGTTGTAGGCCTTAGTAACAAGGCTCTTGTCACTCCATGACTTCTCCTTTTGACATCCCACATGCCAAAACCATCCACCATTATGCTGCTATGTGAGAAGAGCTTCTTCCTACATGGAAGCCTCTCATAATCCTCCAATACTAAAGGGTAGCCTCCTTTCACCTTGAATGTGCCTTCCTTCTCTCTGGAAATTTCATAAAAAGTATGGGAAAATTTCTGCCCATACTCTCCCAAGTGTAACCACAGCAACAACAACTCTTGTTGCTCCCTCATCTCCTCCTCATACAAGCCATAGAGTGAGATCATGATGATTGTCTTGTATGATGCCCCATACAAACAAGTTTTCTGTTGTTCTATCATATGGGTGCCATGACATGCCTCCATCCACCAAATACTCCTTAAAAAAGGGTATGGTTCAAGATGGCCAAACTCTCTCAAGAGTAGCCAGCGCAACCTTGCTTCTTGATGCCCTGTGTCGTAGATCTGCAAGTGGCTCACCAAATTCTTGATCTCCATCCACCTCCATTCATCCAATTGTGGATGCCTCTAATCATTTCTCCCCTTGGTATCTCCCCAATGAAGACTACCAATCTCCCCAAGCAGATCTTCCTCCTTACACCTCATGGGAAGTTGAGATGTAACCCTTGGAGATCTTTTAGAAAACACCTCTCATCAATGCTCCTCTTGAATCCCATAGAATCCAAGTGTGTTGAAGGTAAAACATCACCAAAAAGTGGCACAACATCCCTTGTGCCCTCCAAAATCTTACACCCTAACTCCTCATGTTGCATGCAACTCAATAGGGGTGCAATGGAATGAATGTTCATTCCTCTAAGGTCACACTGCACAGTGCAAGCTTGTTGCTCCACCACAGCAATGTGTTTCGATCCTTGACCATGTGAGGACAAATTTCCAGGGTTTCCCATAAGATTTTCTGAAATTATAGGAAATTGAAATACATGCATACCTTGGTGAGTCTTGGGAACATCTTGTATGGCTGCAATATTTCCTCTCTTCAGTGTGTTGGCTGATCCAACTGCTGATATGGATGGCTGCCCCTCCATGATTGTGATAGCACTGGTACAAGGCTCCTCAAGTGGAGAAGATGACTCCTCCTTCTTGGATCTTCTACTGTCAAATCTCCTGATTACCTAGTGAGTGAAATCTACAAAAGTGGACACTCTTGCATGATTCACATGGCTAAACCACCAGGTGCTTGCCTTGCCCTCTAAGTGCAGCGCTGAGATCTCCACAGCCTCTTTTTCCACTACTGGATGTAGTAGGAAAAATGCCTCTAACTTCATCACCCAAGATTCTACTGTACATAAAGGTGATCCATCAAAGGTAGACAATAGGAACCTATTGCCCCTTATCATCCTGTTGCTGCATGGCCTTATTTCTTCTCTCAGTTGGATAAACTGAGGAAGATCTAAGGTCTCTTTGACAGCCCTATGTTGGCACTTGTATTTTGCCAAATATCCTCTCAAGATCTCATGCTCTAAGTGGTCTTCTTGCTCTTCACTTCCTCCATGAGAATAGGAAGTGCATGTGTCTTCTTCTTCCTCTGGAAACCTTCTAGAGGTCTCACTATAGCTTTCTCCTTCTCGAAACCCTCTAGGAGTTTTACTGCATCTTTCTTCTCCCATTGGTTGAACCTCCTTGGAGAGGCTCTTCTTAGATCTGAAAATGGAAGAGATTAATCTCATCCTCTCCATCATTTTGTTCTACTCTTCTTCTTATCTTCTGATTAGGTCTGAAATCCACAGGCTGAGTCAAGATGGCAACTCTGATACCACTGTAATATCCCAAAATAGGGATTTTCTACAACAAATAGAATACCTTAAGGTATTCCAAAGTTGGAGCTTCAGCAAATCATGAGAATGGAAATGTAGATCAACTCACTAGATGTAAAATAACATCTCACCAGTAGATGAAAGGACCTCAGCAATCATATGGCCTATATCCTCCTTCCCAAGTGGGGAAATGTAGCAATACAGGGCATAAAATAGTTGTATTCAAAAAATAACACTATACCTGTGAGGAATGGGACTTGGATCCCTTAGAATACATCATATACAACTCACATGCAAAATTAGAGGTGAAACAAATCACTCTAGCCAGTATAAACAGATCTCACCAAGTCAATATGTCTCAAATAAGCCCAAACCCCATAGCCTAGCTCATGCAGAAAGGACTGAAGCAAGAAAAACGTTATTTTATTGAGGTTTTATGTAGTAAACAATGAGACATAACAGATCTGGAGTCTACAAGCATCCAATGGCTGAGAAAATGGAGATCCCTCCCTCTTTATACAAAATAAGATTAACCCGGCAAGGGTTTCATGAGAGACAATTGTACAAAAGAGCAGACCTGCACATCTGGATCTGAAAAACGTATTTAGACTGCAAATTTGTATAAATATGGCTGTAATATACAAATGACAGAAGAAGAATGAAATATATATCTTTCCGGGAGAAGGGTCGGCCCTTCCTCCAAGAGACAAGCTCACAAGAAAAGGATCAAACCCTGCTACTGCAACACTCTAGAAAATGATGCATTTTCTGAAGCTAACTGCATTTTAGAAGATGAAAAGTGATTGGGCCACATGCCAAGATGTAAAATGTGCTCCGGAACCTCCTGTACAGATCTTGCAAAGCAAGGGGAGCTCCCTCCTCTGAAAGATAAGCTCAGGAGTTGGTGTTGTAAGTCTCCCACTGCAACACCCTGCAACACAATGTTCCCTGCTATAGGAATAACGTTGTAGCTGAAGAAGGTGCTTGGCCTCAAGCTCGGATGTGGGAAAATGAAGAACAGAACCCGTCCAAGTGATCACTCAATGAAGGAGAAGGAATCCCTAAGCAGGAATGCCTTGTGCTGAACAACACTACATACTCAACTCAACAGTTGAAGAATGCTCAAGTGTCTAAGCAAACCAAAATCAAAAATCCATAAGATAACTCCAAATATCTGTTATCTTCCTCCTTATAAAGTTTGTGAGCCTCCTCACCTTGGGTCCCACCTATTAGGGTTTCCAACACCATGTGAATACTTTCCCTCCAAAATTGCGTTGTATCTCTATCAAGACTACTCCTCCATGCTACGTTGTTGACTTGGTCAACTTGACTAAATCAACATGATTCTTTTCCTGTTCACACATGGGAAGTGCAAAATCCAGCCACTAAGTTATCCCCTTTTCACACCAAGAGGGCTTGTATGCCAACACAAGACAAGTATGGGTCTCTTTCACCCATTTATTCACCTACTAAGTGCAGAAACAAAATTTGATATTCCCATTAGCTGCATGCTAATTTTAGGAATATTACAGTATTTAGATTATTTCCTTATACTTTTCAAGGATCAGCTGGATCATGGTATTTCTCACTACCATCAGGCACAATTACTGGCTGGGATATTTTTTAATAACAATTCCTTACTAAATTTGGTGATGATCATACTACTGCTACCCTTATCAATGATCTTTCCAATCTGAAAGCAAATACAAGGGAGAAAATCAAATATTTCAACTCCAGATTTAATAAGCTACTCAATAAGATCCCAACCATATCTAAGCGTGGAGTGGATGTCAAATAGAATGGTATGCATCCTCTCTTCCTTCTAATATTGCTATTTTTGTAGATAGAGCCAATAAGGCTACATTGGTAGAGAACATGAAAGAAGCACTTTCTGTTGAAAAAATAATCCTTGCTTTAGAGAAGAAAATTTCACAAGAAGATAGCAAAACTAGGAAGGTTTCATTTAAGGATGAACCCAAAAAGAAGACATCTAAAGATCCTTATGATCTTGAGGGATTACAAAAGTTCCTCAAAACTATGTCAAATGATATGGTTGAGATTAAGAAACAAGTATAAATCCCAAATTAAATTATAATAAATTAAATATATATTTTTAAATAAAAGTAACCAAATTAGACACTATATAATAAAATAAATAATTATCAACTTAATTAGTATTTATTTAGTAAATAAATATTATTATTAATATATTAGTTAGTTTATTTTATATTAATTAAACTAAATAAACTAACTAGTTGTAAATTAGTAAATTAAATAGGCATAATAGAAAAATAAAACTAACTAATTATTAAATTAATTAGGCATAATAAAAATTAAATAGACATAATAAAAATAAAACTAACTAATTAGTAAATTAAATAGGCATAGTAAAAATAAAACTTAATAATTAATTATTTTATTAATATTTATAATTTTTATGCATCTTTTTAACCCTAGTATAAATCCTAAATAAAGTTATAATAAATTAAATATATCTTTTTAAATAAAATTAACCAAATTAGTTACTATATAATAAAATAAATAATTATCAAATAATTATCAACTTACTTAATATTTATTTAGTAAATAAATATTATTATTAATATATTAGTTAGTTTATTTTATATTAATAAATTTTGATTTTATTAATTATTTTGCCTCTAATAATTTTAGTATTTTACCCATAAGAATTTTATTATTAGTAGTTATTATTATTGATTTAAAAATAAAATAAAATTTATTTAATTAAAAATATAATTATTAAAATTAATAAAAATACAAATTACAAAAAACTTTGGTCGGCTCTTTTCAAGAAATTCGTCACTATTAATGGTCTAAAACCCTTCTCTAAATTTCTTCATTCTAAGGTCCTGATGATGGATCCCCGTTATGATTCGAACCGTCGACATATGTTCCTTAATACTGTGGATAATCCAGGAAGCTCTTTAAGAAAAGAAACAAGTAGTCGAGTCTTCTTCAAAGAAACCTTTTAGATATTTTAAGAAAAATCAAGCTTCCCAACCTCCAAATGTAATTTCGAATGTTGAATCAGATCAAGACGAAGATCAAGATGAAAAAATCTCATGTGTAGAAGAATCACAAGAAGAAGAATTGGTTGAAGTTCATGGATTATGGGACTTTATCCTTCCAACCTCTAATAATGAATATGAACATGAGGCACTTCCAGTTAACACTAGAAGTAAAAATTCTACTGACCTTCCTCCGTCTCCTAAAAAACACAAGTTGTCATCCTCTAATGCTAAGGACAAAGTGATTAACAAGAAAACTTCTTCTCCTCAATCAAATCCAACTTCTTTTACTCTTCCATCTACATCTAAGACATTAGTGGTCTCTGATACTATTGAATATAACATAGTGGAAGATATGAAGAAGATAAAGGCAAATATCTCCATACATGAGTTGAGCAAATTGAAGCAACAACATAAAATTTTACTTAAGAAACTAGATGCAATATTTGCTTCATCCTTACCTACTCCTGTTACTTCTAAAGCCTCAAAAGGAGTTGGTAAGCCTCCAAGTGATTCACCTGAGAAAATTGACGCAAGTGAAGCTATTTTAATCGGTGACAGATCTAATTCGCATACTCCTCCCTTCCTTTTAACTTTTGAATTATTCAACAAAAATGTGCATAATTATCTAATTGACTCTGGAGCCTCTTCAAACATCATGCCATATTTTGTTTGTCTGAAATTGAATATTGCTCCTCAAAAGTCGGCAGTTTACATTGTGCAATTAAAAAGAACAAAGGTTAAGGTATTAGGAGAAATGAATTCAGTCCTTATCAAATTGGCATCCAATCCAAAATTTCATCAAGTAATTTATATTTTACTTGTTGATATCCCTGACTTTTACGGTTTAATCCTAAGTAGAGACTGATCAGAAAAGCTTCATGGTTACTTTTCCACTGATTGGTCTCATATGTGGCTTCCATATAATGGCAAGCCAAATCGAATTCGTGTAGATCGTAAAAAAACACATGAAATATTCAGTAACTGAATTCGAATATGAGAATGAACCCATGGTTTTTACTAATAATATTATCGAAAATTATTCTACTGAATCTTTTTTGGGGAATTTTAATGCCCAAAAATCTCCATATCTAACCAACTCAGTTAATTCTCAGATAGAAAAATTTTCTCAGTTAGACTCTTCTAAGTGTATAAATATCATAGATAAACCTTGTATTAATTCTTCGTTCTGGACATTATACTTTTATGGATCAAAATCTAGTGAAGGTGCAAGAGTTGGTTGTATATTAATCAATCTGGAAGGTGAAAAGACAATGCTGGCATGCATACTTGAATTTGAATGCACAAATAACACCACAGAATATGAGGCACTGGTCCAAGGCTTATACAAAGAAATTGATCTTGCTATCAAATATCTCTAGGTATATGGTGATCCTGAAATAAATTTCAAACAGGTAAGAAATACCATACATTGTATTTTTGGTCATCTTAAACATTATCAGTCATTAGTTCAATCTCTTACCTCTCATTTTTTACCATTCAATATCTCGTATGTTCTGAGAATTCAGAATGCAAGTGCAGACCTTCTAGCTAATGTAGCATCCAGACTTATTCCTTTGGAAGATTATAGTTCAGATAGATTTTCTATAGAGTTGATTTTTCGCCCTTCTATTCCTGATAGTATCACTAATTGGAGAGTATTCAACAATGATGATGATGATGTTATATTTTTTCTTACATCAGAAGGATAATATGATGATCTATTAATTGATGAATATGAACATGAAAGGCAATTGAAACAGAAGCCTGAAGAAAATTCCATACCTAAGTCTATGGTTAAGCTTGAAGATCTGTACGATCTCAAAGATCGATTCAAAAAGGTTACTAACTCTAAGATACAAATTTCAACTTTGAGTTTTGAACTAGTAAATCTTGGCACAGATCTTAATCCTCAAAACATTAACCTAGACTTGGTCTTTCCTCTGATGAAAGATTAACCTTCATTAATCTACTGAAGAAATACAAGAATTTATTCGCATGGAAATATGAAGATCTGAAAACTTATAATATTTCCATCATCCAACATACTATCCCAATGATATTCACTGAAAAACCTATACAACAAAAGTTAAGGAAAATTCACCCTGATCTTGAAAGTCAAATCAAAAGTGAACTCAACAAACTCCTTAAGGCTAAGATTATCTTCCTTGTTAGGCATTCAAAGTGGGTCTCAAACCTAGTACCTGTTAGGAAAAATAATGGTGATATTCGTATTGGTATTGATTTTAGCCACTTAAATAAAGCTTTCTTAAAAGGAAATTTCCCATTACCACTGATGCAAAATATTTTGCAATCAGTTGTTGGTTCTGAATTAATATATTCCCTTGATGAATTTTTAGGCTACAATCAAGAATTGGTTCATCCTGAAGATAGATTAAATAATACATTTAGAACTAAATGGGGCACTTATGCCTGTCAAAAAATGCCCTTCTGTCTAATCAATGCAGGAGAAAATTTTCAAAGAGAAATGGACATTGCTTTTAGAGGACTGATAAAAAAAATTGTGGTTGTATATTTAGATGATATAACCATTTACTCCAAGAAAATAAGTGACCACTATCATGATCTTAAGAAAATCCTTGAACGTTGTTTGAAATATGGAATTCTGTTAAATCCCAAAAAGTCCTATTTTGCTTTAAACGAAGGTAAACTTTTAGGATTTATTGTCTCAAAATAAGGCATTTACATTCAGGTGGATTAAATAGGTACAAGTACAAGTGGCTCAGTACAAAGGGCTCAAAAATCAAAGTGTTTGTATTTCTCTCAAACTAGGACTAGAGCGTAGATCTCATCGTCTTGATCGCAGCGGTGCAAACGGTTCGTCAAACCGAGCTCATATGCGAAAGTTAGAGCCGGTCAAAGTTTCGGGTTGACTTGGTGACTTGGCAGGCTTAATGAAGGCACAAATTTGACATCTTCCGGCCACCGAATTCCAGCCAGCTCTGGCTAGATTCTGGGAAAATTTGTGGCCTACTTAAATATACTCCTACAGTCCAAAAACGAATTTTGAATTTCGTATAAGTTGTTTTAAAAAGCAAAATAATTAAAAAAAATGGGGGGGGGGGGGGGGGGGGGTGTGGGACGTCACCCCCGCCACCCCCATTGCACACCATATATCATATATATGGTATGTAAATCATACCAACCCACACCGCATTGAATATTAATCGGCGGGAGTTAGGGGCGGGCCGCCCAATGTGGGTCTGGCCCCCCAACTCACCCACCAAACCAACTTAATCCTAAGTTTAATGCTGAAATTTTTTTTTAAATTAATGTGGGTTGTTTTAAAATGTTAAATGCAGGTGTTTAAAATGGAGTTCGGCATTTTTTGGAAGGATCGGGGTTTGACCACCCGACCTCCTCCCGCACAGTTCGGATCTGAACCAACTCAGCCACAACAGATTTCTTGTTTTATCTGCCCGAATGTTTACATATAAACCTTCATTCACACAGTGCGCCCAAGGCCAGGGAGCAGAGGAGTGCACGCATGCAGACCGAGGTTTATTAATTTTTTATTGCAGGTCATGTGGAACCATGAGCCAGAAAGGAGGCAGGTGGAACCTTGCTTGAGGCCAACTTTTAGGAGGGCGAAATTTTGGTTTTGTCCAAATGGGAAAAATTTTATGTCGTTTCTGCACTACTCGACGCCACGAGTCTGGTGGCATACTCAGTTTCTTCATCCAAGTTTTCGATTTTTCAACCACTTTTCGAAGTGGGTTATGCAGGTGTCAGATTTTCATAAGTAAGCAGTCGTTTTCACATTTTTCGACACAACAATATTGATGGTGTTTTCAGATTTAGCCACAGAGCAGCTCAGCCTTCAACAAATTTTGGCATGAGGTATATGATGTGGATTCCATGTACTTCTTCATTTATTTCTCTTTGAGATGCATTATGTCTTGCAGATCCCAGTTGATACATGAGTCGTGGGATCTTGCCTTGTGTTGTCATTGATGTATTTTCAACCATGGATTTGTGTCATGTATGAGATCCCTTTTATGCCACATTTGTGGGATGCTCGTTTTCATATGTGTATTATTGAGATCCCTTGTTTGCCAGGATTGGCGGGATACTCTTATTTATTACATGTCAGCTATGGTCATACTGATAGGAGTCTTTCTTTATGTATGAGAGTTCTAAAGTGGAACATCTCTTAAAGAAGTCAAGCCACTCTTGCGTGAGGGAAATTTTTCATTGTATGTCATAGGGAAAGACATCCATGTACATCTTCTTCTTACAGCACATAATGCAGTGGCCTACACCATCTTGACACTGAGGCCCGGAGATGTAGTCCCTCCTGGACGAACTCTCTCATCAAACGATGTGTTCTTATGATTATTGATTTTTTCATATTATGTTCCTCTTATTTACAACATACACTTATTCATTTATGTTCTTTAACGTCTTAATTGAATGCAATTCTAATTATCAGCCGAAGTAAAAGGTCTTGTTTAAGGGTATCAAGAATTTACCTTGGATCACTCAACAAACTCCTTAAGGCTAAGATTATCCTCCTTGTTAGGGATTCAAAGTGGGTCTCAAACTTAGTACCTGTTAGGAAAAATAATGGTGATATTCGTATTTGTATTGATTTTAGCCACTTAAAGAAAGCTTGCTTAAAAGCAAATTTCCCATTACCACCGATGAAAAATATTTTGCAATCAGTTGTTGGTTCTGAACTAATATATTTCCTTGATGGATTTTCAAGCTGCAATCAAGAATTGATTCATCCTGAAGATAGATTAAAGACTACATTTAGAACTAAATGGGGCACTTATGCCTATCAGAAAATGCCCTTCTGTCTAATCAATGCAAGAGAAATTTTTCAAAGAGTAATGGACATTGCTTTTAGAGGACTGGTAAAAAAAATTGTGGTTGTATATTTAGATGATATAACTATTTACTCCAAGAAAATAAGTGACCACTATCATGATCTTAAGAAAATCCTTGAACGTTGTTTGAAATATGGAATTTCGTTGAATCCCAAAAAGTCCTATTTCGCTTTAAGTGAAGGTAAACTTTTAGGATTTATTGTCTCAAAATAAGGCATTTACATTGATCCGGAAAGAATAAAGGCAATTTCTTAACTATCCCATCCCCATAACAAAAAATCCATGCACTCCTTTTTATAATAGATAAATTTTGTCAAGAGATTTGTTCCAAAATTTTCACAAATTGTTTTGCCATTGCAAGTGATGATTAAGAAAAATTCACTCTTAAAATGGGGACATAATGAAAGAGAATCTTTTGATATAATCAAGCAAGTCATCATCAATGCTCCTTCTCTGACTACCCCAGATTTTTCTAATCAATTCATTTTATACACTTTTGCATTTAAAACATCTTATGTTGTTGTGTTAACACAAATCAATGATCAAAAGATTGAAGCACCCATTTCTTTCTTTAGTTAAAATCTTCAAGGTGATGAACTAAATTACTCAAAGTGGAAAAAAAAGCATTTGATGTTTACAAATCTTTAAAGCACTTTAGACCTTTTCTCCTTAAAACACACACCAAGGTAATAGTTCCATTTTTGGCAATAAGGCAACTACTTATTCAAAAGGAACAAGGAGAAAAGAGAGAAAATTGGGTTACTACTCTGCAAGAATATGACATTGAAATAAGACCAGCCAAAATCATCAAAGGACAATGTCTCTGTAGATTAATATCTGGAGCATATAATATATCAGATGATGAAGAGTCAGGTAACATTGTACACATTGCTGAGGTATGCATGAACGACTCTGAATCATAGTATCTGATATAATATTTTATTTAGAAAATGGATATACTCCTACAGAACTCAATTACAAAATAAAAGGAGTTTTAAGATTGAAATCTAGTCAATATCAGATCATAGATAATTTTTTATTTAGAAAATACTATGATTATGTACTACTAATATGCCTTGAGAAATTTTAAGCACAGATGGTTTTGCAAGAACTCCATGATGGACCTGCAGGTGGACATTTCGGTGGAGATACCACCACAAATAAGATCCTTCATGCAGGATATTATTGGGCCACTATGTTTAAATATGCTTATGCATATGTGAGAAAATGAAAAACTTGCCAAATTGTTGTTGGAAGACAAAGAAAACCAACCTTACCCTTGCAACCATTCAACATTGAGCAATGTTTCATAAATGGGGATTGGATATTCCTAACTCATCCAAACAACATAAATACATTCTCACTGCAACAAATTATTTTACTAAGTGGGTGGAATTTGTTCCACTAAAGGTAGCTAACTTTGAAGCCATTATGAAATTCATTGATCAATTCATTATTACCAGGTTTGGCTTACCCAATGCACTTATGTTTGATAATGAATATTATTTTTTGGGAAATATTATGATTGACTTTTCTCTCAAAAGAGGTTTTAAAAATAAATACTCTGCCAATATCTATCCCCAAGGGAATGGATTGGTAGAATCAAAAAATAAAAATCTCATAAGAATCATAAAAAGGACAATTGATCAGAGCCATAAAAAATGGCATAAGTCTTTAACATTTGCACTATGGGCAGATAATATTACTCAGAAGACCTCTATAGGAACTTCTCCATTCAATCTAGTTTATGGGAAAGAAGTTGTAATTCCATAAAATTTAGCTCTTCCTTCATTAGCCCTAGTTCAATTTATTGACGAAATACCTTCTTATTCCCTACAATTAAGAATGTCTCGGATCCTTATAATGGAATAAAAAAGAGAAAAATACAAATTTACTCATGCTCGACACCAACAGATAGTGAAAAAATATTTTGATGCAAATTTTGTTTCCCCAAAAACATTCCAATTTGGAGACCTCGTGCTTAAATGGGACAAGGCACGTGAAGAAAAAGGTAAGCATACCAAATTCCAAATAATGTGGCTTGGACCATTTCAAATCATAGAACAAATTGGCCCATCAAGCTTCATGTTACAAGATCTTCAAGGGGGGAAATATTTTCTCCACGTCAATGGGCTGATTTTGAAAAAAATATTTTCTTAGAAGAAAATTTTCTTCTAGATGTACTATACCTACACTTTTACATTTCTAGGAAAATAATGTTTTATTACATACTTTTGGTTTTTCAAAACACCTCTGAATTATTTTATGTTTTTATTTTTGAAGAATAGAAATTTTTAGGGGAAATACCTACGAAACTTAAAATTTGAATGAATACTATACAACTCTGAAATTGTTTTCCATCAAAATTGTAAATTTTATAAACCTGAAGTTTGTAAAGTACTTTTAATTTATCACCAATTATAAAAAAATTTCATCTTTACAAAGTAAATACTTGTTGTTACTAAGCATCTTTAACCCTAAATTTTCATTCAAAACTCTTAAGGATTCAATGATTCTCCCCATCCATTGAAAATGCTTTTTTAGAGTGTAATTCAAAAATGTAAAAACTAAAAAGGATAAGAGGTCTCATCATGAGTCTGCTTACCATGATCATAGGTAAATAGTAAACTGACATTTCCACTACTTCATACCAAACCAGGGTAGTGGCTCATGATTATTAAAATCATAAGACAAAGGGTTTCATCACGAGCCAGCTTGTTCAGTGTTAGTCATCAATAATTTTTTGCCTTTGTAGATGACTAAATGTATATCCTAGATTTCTAGAAACAAAATTCATGAACATTGTGAGTTCTACAAATCTCACTGCCTTCATTATCCTTAGAGCACTTTTTCACTATTCTACTATTTTGTCATTCCTTGGTCAACCTACCACTTCTAAAAAACACCTCATAGGCTTATGCCACTCATCTACATCCTATTTTTCCCACATATAACCTCATCACTCTGTTTTTTCCTTGCCCATAACTCCATTTTCCACCTAGGGTTTCCTACAAGCTTAACTCATGCCCATGATCCCCAAGTCCCTCAAGCATTGATGGTCCCTAAACTATCTTTGTAGACTCTTTAGATAAATCAAGTACATTGAATTTTGGATCTTCAATACACCACTTTTTCAATACTTTGTTTTTACACTTGAATATTCCAATCCAATTTTCAGTCAAAGAGAGGTCAAAGAATCCCCACTAGGTCAATTAGGGTTTCATGTTTTTCAAGGTCACCATCTCCAAAAATACTACGATTCAGCTTCAAAATTATGCACATAAGGTAATGGGCTCTCTTGACACTTTTTCAGGAATAATAAGAGGCCAACCAGTAGAAGAAATTGGTAAGGTAAGAGGTCTGCTACTCAATGATGGCATCTTGCAACAAGGGAGACAGGAAAACTAGGGTTTTTTAGGGCAATTTTCTTGGTTTCACGACCTCCATGATTAAATCATCAACAAGGCTTGTATCTTTATGCTCTTACACCTCCTCCTATCCTTAATATATCTTCACAAACACTCCCCATCACTCCTATCCCTCAAAATCATCATTTTTCTACAAAACCTAGTCTATTGCCACAATTTGACACTTTTTGAGACTAAGCCTGTGTTTTGACCTTTTGGACCCCTTCCCCTCACTCAATTATTGAAATTCCACTTTCCCTACTCCCAAAAATATATCCCTATCCCACAAAATTTCCCCAAGAATTTATACAACCCTTAACCCCTTCATTCCCCTCCCTCTGCAAGGTAGTCCTAAATCCCCTACACCAAACCCTAATTTCCTTTTCCAACTAAGCTAGGGTTTGATATAAAAAGGAGTCACAAGAGAAAAGGAATCATTTTATAGATCATTTCAGCAATCATAATTCTATACCATCTCATAAAAATCATGCCTCCATCATTTTCCAAGAATTCATTTCAAGAGACAAGCCATATGTCACACCTAGGGCTAGTTTTGGTTAAAAACATGTTTCTGACCAAACAGAAATGAATTTGGAAAAAGTGAGAGCGGTTTTTTCCATCATAGGGCCAATAAGAAAAACCTTCTTCAATTTTTACACAGCTATCATGGTTTGGGAGCAATGTAAAAAATACAGGTGTCACGAGAGAATTTCTGCACTTCTGGAGTGACCTTGGGAAAATCCATTTTTCTCATAGTTGGAGTGTCCAAATGATTTTCTTAATGTGTCGAATGAAACCTAGACTTCAAGATATTTCCAATGAGATATGATGAGCTCAATTTTTAATTTAGGAAGGCATACAAAAGTGGTTAGCACCAGCACTCCGCATTTCTGCACCATCACTCAGCACTTTTTGAACATTCTTAGGAAACTCAATTTTTGACAAGGAAAATCAACTTCAAACAGGGAAAAAATGGTATATTTCGAAATCATACAGGTTAATCTTTCCAACTAGCTATCACGGGCCTAATTCCGACACCAAGAAGGCCTCCAAATGCCCTCTGCAAAATGGCGTTGCGCACAGGAGAAGTTTTTATGTTTTTTAAATTTTGAGGCCCTAGGAGCGCAGCACCCTAGGCGCTACGCACAAATTTGGTGCTTCTTCAGCTCTAAAAGTTTAAATTTTTCGATTTTTCACATTTCCAACAGTCTACCCACAAAATTTTAGATCAATTGGAGAATTTTTACCCCCTCAAAAGGTAAAAAAACACCCAAAATTTGACCTTTCTGCCTCCTTTTTAGACCAGGTGCTGCGCACAGAGCAGTGTTGGGAGATTTCATTTTTGAGTAGGTAAATGGAATTCATTCAGCACAACATAAAGAATTTTTGGAAATTATACTTATCAAGATTTCCAACGAGCCATCACGGAGCAAAAACCGACACCGGGAAGGAGGTCAAAACTGGACTGCAATTACACCTATTTTCTGATATTTTGGCGCTGCACACAAAGGACCAAAAGTGGAAAAAGTCAACAAAACACACAAATTCATGGAAAAATTATTTTTTAATATTTTCTTGGGCAAATCACTCCAGATTTGATTGAGGAGTTATGTTATGATATTTTTCATTTATTAGCTTAGATATTATGTGTCTTGGGCCTTGCATGGTCATTAAGCACATTTATGACATTTATGACAGAATTAGGGTTTCTGGAAGCCTCTTATGGTTTCCACCTCCTCATTTGCTCCATAAATAGAGCATGAGGCTTTTATGTATTGGGTTGGCATTTAATGACTTATTTTGAAGTAATACATAGTCCCTTGGAGGTTGAAAACAATTTGATGTCTTGGAGCTTATGAATGCCCTGATTTGTTTGTTGATGGAGGAGGATTGGTTGCAGGATCCATGAGCCTGGTTGATGGTGAAGTGTTTCTTTTGTTCATTTTTTCTATTTTATCATTATGTTTCCATCTTTATATGTTGCAGTAGGACAAATAATTTATACTAAGACATGTTTTTTGATGGCACCTTAGGTCTATTTGTTCTTCACTGCTTTAATGTTTTCTTCTGCTAGGATATGTTAGAGAATTCATCTTTTGCTCTCTAAGCATTTCTTGAGCTTGTCTATTTCTAGAATGGTTTAATACAGTAGGTATCAAGCATGATTCATGGTTAGCTCTACTTACTTGTTACCACTAAAGCACTATTCTTGAAGTCTCTTTTTAAAGCATCATTACTTAGGTTTGTCAAAGAAGTTTTGTTTCAAATCATACTCTTTTCACTTGCTCGGTTAATTATTTTAAAGATCTCCATAGCTATAATATTATATGTTCAGGAGTTCCCTCCTCTATGATTGTAGTTATTTGTGACCTTAATTTTTTTCTAATTCTGAAAGTGAATTTACTAAAGTTAGATAAGCTCTTATGCTTTCTATGTTTCACTGGAATGTTTATCTTGGATATTGATCAATTTAAGTATTGTTCATTGAGCTTAATGGTTTGCCCTACCTCATGAGTTATAGATTTTTCTTATATGTGTTTAAATACCTCCTTGTTAAAGTATATGTTAAAGGATTCTTGGTTTCCCTTTGTTAACTTTGTTCTCAATATTTATGTTCATCTCATGATACTTTAAATCCCAAAGATACACCAACCAAGATATATTTTCCCTACAATACTCCCTAATCCATTAATGAACCTATCATGACCTTGTTAGACTCCATTTCCCAATGACTTAATGTTTTCCTTGTTTCTATCTAGTCTATCTAAGCAGCATACCCAACCAAAAAACAATCAACACACCCAATATTTCATAACTAGCCTAAAATAAACCCTAATCAGTAAACAAGTTCACATCTTTGCACCTAATAGAGAGATCCCTCTCTGAATCCAGGAAGGCTAGGTCCTTGGATTCCAAAGTCTCGTTTGATGTTACCCCTGTCCATTTGTATCTCAATCAATCTAGAAAATTACGGGGAGCTAACATAATGACGATCACGGTGGGACCTTCTGAGTTAGTGACAATCTAAGTATCCCTTAGGAATTCAGAAGCCCTTGTTAAAAGAATATCCAGTGAATCTACCACCTCATCGCCACACTAACATAATGGCGATCACGGTGGGACCTTCTAAGTTTGTGACAAACTAAGTATTCCTAGATCTCAGAAAACTCACAAACATCCTTAGATTGGTATTTAGTTGTTGATGGTGGACAACAAGAACATCCTTAAAACAATAAAAATCATCCACCTGGTGACTCCACTGGTCTTCAGTAGCCCTTTTGACCCCACTAGTTCTCATAAACTCCCCTGGGAATGAATTAAGCAATCCAAATAATGTTGATGGTGGACAGCATAGTTGAAACCTTCCACCTGGTGACTCCACAAATCTCAATAGACCTAAAGACTCCACTGGTAGAGAACTCTAAGACTAGTTGAAAAGATTCAGTGACCCTTTCTGATTTTCAAACATGGATCCAAGGATACAAAGGAGATATGCTCCAATGAATAGAGATCACATCCCTGGGTTCCCACACAAATTGCCTCAGATAGATTGGGACAAAAACCTCCCTAGGTTTCAAGATGAAAAGTCTGATGACCCTTTGTTACACCTCATCAAGTTTCATATCCATGTATGGGGGTTAAAAGCTGAATGGCATGAGGACTTCCTTATGAATATTTTCATGCTAACATTAGAAGGGAAGGGAAGGGAATGGTATGAGAGTCTAAGACCTGGTAGCTTATTTTCCTTAAAATATATACACAAGGCATTTTATGAGCATTATAAATAAAATTCCCCATCTTTATCATTGGCTGAAAATTGTTGTGATCAATCTCAGGATATCATACGGTACCTTATAGATAGTGATGAAGATTTGGAAAATTTTCATCCTGAAGACCTCTTAGCATCCATTCATGAATTTCATTCTCAAGATAACTATCATGACAGCCTAGATGAGTTAGTTGAGGAAGAAATCAATCAAGGTATAGAAGAAAACCCACAAGATCTCTCTAAAGGCACGAGTGATGATTCACCATCTCTTCTAGGAAAGGCTCAAGAAAAAATTCAGCCTCAAAATTAGCCTTCACAAGAAAAAGAGAATTGTTTTACTTCCATCCAAAGAAAGAGAAAAATGCCTCCTCTTTTGACTGAAGAGGAAATAAATCAGATGCTGAACATTCAGCCAGCCTCTAAACCTTCATATGAACAAAACATTTCTATTTTTTCTCCTACTAATTCCATCTACCATAAATCAGAAAGTGAATTTGTAGATCAATTCAAATAAGAACAAACTAATAATCCAATATGTTTTATTGGTGACACTACTTATTTTGATGAGTTTCCAAAGTTTGATCAATCTGATGATCATATCCTCCAAACAGAACCTAACCTTGCAGAGCAACCAGTGATTTGTTTGTGGGAGGAAGATCATTTTCATCAACTTCAAAAAAGTAATAAGCCAATTCATTCCATCTACACCACTGATGAGGGAAGCCTTGAAAGTTCAAAAGTAAGTGAAGGATCTTTGACCCTTTTTTCTACTTCATATCAGCCCATCAAAAATAACTTTCATGTGATTAGGAATCAATAGTCTTTCTATTTTGATGTTGAAATTGGAGAAGAAAAAGAACTTCTTTAGCAAGTTGTAAGTGAAAAACCTTTTCCTGAAATGGTTGATGAAATCATTTGGGACACGGAATCCTCTTCAGCTTCATATTTGCAGCCACTAAGTCCCATTGAATTTCAAATTTTAGATGAAGGCTTGGAAATTTACAATCACATAAGAGTTGTTGCACTTCTTTCTCAAGGAGATCTATTGCCAAAGAGTGCTCATGCTCATCAATATGATGGCCTTCACACAGATTTCAGCCCACTCTATCAAAGCACATCAGGTTTGCTAGAGGATAACATTGCCACATATGATGAATCTACCAGTTCATATGATCATGAGGAAGAAGTGGATTTTCTTTCCCAAAAGAGTAACGAGCATAGCAAAGTGGAAGAAATAGTAGTCCTGAATGGAGCTTATGTCTCAAATCCTCTAGATCAGGTCTTATTCCAAGATCCATTTGTTGTTTTCCTTGAGAAATCTAAAGGAGGGGTGTGTTCTTCCAAGAGCAGTTTTTTGCAAAGTGTGAGAAAAAATTTAGGCACTACTGTTCGAAAACAAGTAAGTTGGAAGTGGAATTTTTATTTCTTCAGCACTCTCAAAGAGCTGAAACAAAATCCCTCATGGAATCATCTGCTTGATTGGCTGTGTTGGAAAAGAGATTTCACCAAATGAATGTATATTATGTATAGGTTAGATTAGGATAGATAGATAGATATGCAAAATAAGCTTAGCCTTTTGAGCATCTTTTTAGTTCTAGATTGTTTGGAAAAAATGAAAAAAACACAAAAACAAAGAAAGGTAGAAAAAGAGGGAAGATTTGAAAAGTGGTACAGCCCCATACCCAGAAAATAGTGATGTTGAAAGTGTGCAAGCCTAAATGCCACTACTTGTGCCAAAAATTATTGTTCAGTCATCAAGCCTAATCATGGCAGAACATGTTTTCAATTTTTTGCCGATAAGTTAGTGAAAGAGAGCTTGTCAAATCATTCAAACTTGACTTGTAAAAAAGGGATAGATTAGGGAATGAAAGATACTAGTTCCACATGCTCAAAACAGAACCAAAGAGGAAGATGAGGATGCATAAAAAATGATGGATCATAGCCCTTATCTTTCTATTTTTACTTTTATGCAAAATAATTTTTGTGTGCAGCTTGTTCTTCTGCCACAACTCATGGTAAGTCAAATTTCCTAATCCTGATTTAAACCATGCTTTCAATTTCATGTTTATAGCTTAGAGAATGAAAAATTTCAAACAGCTTAATCTTGACAAATGATTAGACTAGGTAGAGAATCAAAGGAGTTCAATAGCTTAATCTGAACTCCTGAAAGAGATAAGTGTAGAAGTAGATAGTTTGTTTTCATTTTCAAAATAAAAATGTCAATGGGTTTGCAAATCCAAGTGCACCCAAGTGAAGAAAAAATGTTAGGCCAAGTAAGATGGGTAGGTAGGAAAGAGATTGAAGCAAACATGTCTTTTTAGATTGTGAGATCATAGATTCAAAATAAAATTAGCAAATGAAGAAAGAAATATCTGCAAAGTGCAAGTAAGGCACTGGTCTTCAAAGCTCAGAGATCTGAACTCTGAGGTTCTAGACACCTCCCGAAACGGAGCTACCCTCCCTAAGTGGAGCCACTGTTAGTCATCAATAATTTTTTGCCTTTGTAGATGACTAAATGTCTATCCTATATTTCTAGAAACAAAATTCATGAACATTGTGAGTTCTAGAAATCTCACTACCTTCATTATCCTTAGAGCAATTTTTCACTATTCTACTATTTTGTCATTCCATGGTCAACCCACCACTTCTAAAAAACACCTCATAGGCTTATGCCACTCATCTACATCCTATTTTTCCCACCTATAACCTCATCACTTTGTTTTTTCCTTGCCCATAACTCCATTTTCCACCTAGGGTTTCCTACAAGCTTAACTCATGACCATGATCCCCAAGTCCCTCAAGCATTGATGGTCCCTAAACTATCTCTGTAGACTCTTTAGATAAATCAAGTACATTGTATTTTGGATCTTCAATACACCACTTTTTCAAAACTCTGTTTTTACACTTGAAGATTCCAAACCAATTTTCAGTCAAAGAGAGGTCAAAGAATCCCCACAAGGTCAATTAGGGTTTCATGTTTTTCAAGGTCACCATCTCCAAAAAGACTACCATTTAGCTTCAAAATTCTGCACATAAGTTAATGGGCTATCTTGACACTTTTTCAGAAATAATAAGAGGCCAACCAGTAGAAGAAATTGGTAAGGTAAGAGGTCTGCTACTCAATGATGGCATCTTGCAACAAGGGAGACAGGAAAACTAGGGTTTTTGAGGGCAATTTTATTGGTTTTTAAATCATCAACAAGGCTTGTATTTTCATGCTCTTACACCTCCTCATATCCTTAATATACTTTCACAAACACTCCCCATCACTCCTATCCCTCAAAATCATCATTTTTCTACAAAACATAGTCTATTGCCACAATTTGACACTTTTTGAGACTAGGCCTGTGTTTTGACCTTTTGGGCCCCTTCTCCTCACTCAATTCTTGAAATTACACTTTCCCCTACTCCCTAACATCTATCCCTATCCCCCACAATTTCCCCAAGAATTTATACAACCCTTAACCCCTTCATTCCCCTCGCTCTGCAAGGCAGTCTTAAATCCCCTACACCAAACCCTAATTTCCTCTTCCAACTAAGCTAGGGTTTGATATAAAAATGAGGCACAAGCGAAAAGGATTCATTTGATAGATAATTTCAGCAATAATAATTCTATACCATCTCATAAAAATCATGCCTCCATCATTTTCCAAGAATTCATTTCAAGAGACAAGCCATGTGTCACACCTAGGGCTAGTTTTGCTTTAAAACATGTTACTGACAAAAAAGAAATGAATTTGGAAAAAGTGAAAGTGTTTTTTTTCCATAATAGGGCCAATAAGAAAAAACTTCTTCAGGTTTTACACAGTTATCATGGTTTGGGAGAAATGTCAAAAATACAGGTGTCACGGGAGAATTTCTGCACTTCTGGAGTGACCTTGGGAAAATCCGGTTTTCTCTTAGCTGGAGTGTCCAAATGATTTTTTTAATGAGTCAAATGACAACTAGACTTGAAGATATTTCCAATGAGCTATCATGAGCTCAATTTTGAATTTATGAAGGCATCCAAAAGTGGTCTGCACCAGCACTCTGCATTTTTGCACCATCACTCAGCACTTTTTGAACAGTCTTGCGAAAC
Organism: Pinus albicaulis; assembly: GCA_034641835.2. Classification (NCBI taxonomy): domain Eukaryota; kingdom Viridiplantae; phylum Streptophyta; class Pinopsida; order Pinales; family Pinaceae; genus Pinus; species Pinus albicaulis. The sequence goes on along the minus strand of CM076573.1, from coordinate 105,934,225 downwards.
TCAACTTTTGACAAGGAAGATAAACTTCAAATAGGGAAAAAGTGGTATATTTGGAAATTATACAAGTTAATATTTTCAACAAGCTATCACGGGCCCAATTCCAACACCGGGAAGGACTCCAAATTCCCTCTACAAAATGGCGCTGCGCACATGAGAAGTTTTTATGTTTTTGAAATTTTGAGGCCCTAGGAGCGCAGCGCCCTAGGCGCTGTACACAAATTTAGTGCATATTCAGCTCTCAAAGTTTAAATTTTTGGATTTTTCACATCACCAATAGTATACCCACAAAATTTCAGATCAATTGGAGCATTTTTACCCCCTCAAAAGGTCAAAAAACACCCAAAATTTGACCTTTCTGCCTCCTTTTCAGACCAGGTGCTGCGCATAGAGCAGTGTTGGGAGATTTAATTTTTGAGCAGTTAAATTGAATTCATTCAGCACAAATCAATAATTTTTGGAAATTATACTCATCAAGCTTTCCAATGAGCCATCACGGAGAAAAATCCGACACCGGGAAGGAGGTCAAAACTGGACTGCAATTACACCTATTTTTTGATATTTTGGCATTGCGCACAGAGGACCAAAAGTGGCAAAAGTCAACAAAACACACAAATTGATGGCAAAATTATTTTTTAATGTTTTCTTGGGAAAATCACTCCAGATTTTATTAAGGATTTATGTTATGATATTTTTCATTTATTAGCTTAGATATTATGCGTCTTGGGCCTTGCATGGTCATTAAGCACATTTATGACATTTATGACAAAATTAGGGTTTATGGAAGCCTCTTATGGTTTCCATCTCCTCATTTTCTCCATAAATAGAGCATGAGGCTCTTACATATTGGGTTGGCATTTGATGACTGATTTTGAAGTAATACATAGTCCCTTGGAGGTTGAAAACAATTTGATGTCTTGGAGCTTATGAATGCCCTAATTTGTTTGTTGATGGAGGAGGATTGGTTGCAGGATCCATGAGCCTGGTTGATGGTGAAGTGTTTCTTTTGTTCATGTTTTCCAGTTTATCATTGTGTTTCCATCTTTCTATGTTGCAATAGGACAAATAATTTATACTAAGACATGTTTTCTGATGGCACCTTAGGTCTGTTTGTTCTTCACTGCTTTAATGTTTTCTTCTGCTAGGATATGTTAGAGAATTCATCTTTTTCTCCTTAAGGATTTCCTGAGCTTGTCTATTTCTTGAATGGTTTAATACATTAGGTATCAAGAGTGATTTATGGTTAGCTCTGCTTACTTTTTTCCACTAAAGCACTATTCTTGAAGTCTCTCTTTAAAGCATCATTACTTAGGTTTGTCAAAGAAGTTTTGTTTCAAATCATACTCTTTGCACTTGCCTGGTTAATTGTTTTGAAGATCTCCATAGCTATAATATTAGATGTTCAGGAGTTCCCTCCTCTCTGATTGTAGTTATTTGTGACCTTAAATGTTTTCTAATTCTGAAGGTGAATTAACTAAAGTTAGATAAGCTCTTATGCTTTCTATGTTTCACTGGAATGTTTATCTTGGATATTGATCAATTTAAGTATTGTTCATTGAGCTTAATGGTTTGCCCTACCTCATGAGTTATAGCTTTTGTTTATCTGTGTTTAAAGACCCCCTTGTTAAAGTATATGATAAAGGATTCTTGATTGCCCTTTTTTAACTTTGTTCTCAATATTTATGTTCATCTCATGATCCTTTAAATCCCAAATATCCACCATCCAAGCTAGATTTGCCATACAATACTCCCTAATCCATTAATGAACCTATCATGACCTTGTTAGACTCCATTGCTCAATGACTTGAAGTTTTCCTTGTTTCTATCTCGTCTATCTAAGCATCATACCCAACCAAAAAACAAATCAACCAACCCGATATTTCATAACTAACCTAAAATCAACCCTAATCAACAAACAAGTTCACATCTTTGCACCTAATAGAGAGATCCCTCTCTGAATCTAGGAAGGCTAGGTCCTTGGATTCCGAAGCTTGGTTTGATGTTACCCCTGTCCATTTGTATCTCAATCAATCTAGCAAATTACGGGGAGCTAACATTCAGTTCAATTATAACCAGTGAATGGCATTGTCACTTTCTGGTCATCAAGCCAGGACAATGACTTTTTAAGAAAAAGGAAAATAAATAATAAGTTATATGATTAAGGATTTATCTTGAAGAATAATGATAAATGGATGGGATACCACATCATTGATGGTTAAAAGGTAACCTTTCTAAGTATATGAATTCCTATTAATAGCAGTGGCTCTACCTATGACAAAAGGAGCGAATCAAAAGGCTTAGTTTCAAAGAGACACTGAATTTATATTTAAACCTATATAATGATTGATATAGAGGAATGAAGATATCTATTTATGAAAGGTTTCTGAAATATTAGCAGTAATGATGATTTTTTTATAATCAGAGTAATTTTATTCATTTAAATATTTTCAAAACAAATTATGTTTCCTTAAATCATTTCTACTTATTAAAGATACTTAGAAATTGTTTTTCAGAGATAACTGGTTCTTCAGTGAATCTCCAATTGTTGTGCTATTCAAAAACCCCCATTATTTTAGCATTAGTTACCTTAGAAAATAATGGGGACCCTTTTTAAAATTTTTAGAGTTAAACAATTAAGACCCTTAGAGTGACTCATTAGATAGAAATAGGAATCAAAAGGGATAAAACCTTGAATTTTGGCCTTAAAAGCACCTAAGCGGAGAAAGATCAAATTATCGCAATCGCAATACCATAATAAAGCACATATGAGTCTTAAAAGGTCACTTAAAACATATTGGGATGTGATATAAGCAAAATAACTTTTATAAAGGGAATACGCATTTTTTTAAGCGAATTCTACAACGGAAAGCTTGCGGGACCCACTTCCTCCACGTAGGCCATCGTAAATCACATTTCGCATTTCACAAATCTACCCTGACAGCCTAATTGCCACCCTCCATGTTTTCCCAATGCGATATACTCCATCGCATCACATTTCGGCAAACATAATCATTCTTCCCCTACCATATTCGCCGATGTGATATAGTCTATCACACATCGCACTTTCGCAACTCAAACACTTTGCACTCCATCTATTTTCGTCAATATTGCAATTTTGATATCACAATTGGAAAAACTAAGCCAATCGGTATTAAATGAATATTTACACAGGAGCAATGTTGTGATGCGATAGATCTGGTTTTTAATGTGTAAATTATTATATGGGCACATCAATCCATATCAACCATCAATGCCATAACTTAACGGTTTTGTTGCCCATACCTCCATAATGATTTGACTTTGAGCAGCAATGAATTCATATCTTAGCAGCGTGCCAAGTTTCATTTATTAAATCATTTCTATTACTATGGTGCTTGTGCATTTGTAAAATCAAATTTCTCTCTTTCCGCTTATCATTTCTCATTTATTCGCAGGCGAGCCCAAATAAGCAGAATTATTTGGAGATGTTTAAAGCTCTTAAGAAATCCAAGAAATAGATGGCCCCTATAAACCCTACACCTGTTGCAACCGAGAGAACATAGAGGCTTCCTCTATTCACAGACACTAGATGTGGACCGGAAAGCAAATCCTCCTCATTGGAATCCATGTAAAATCTATTCGAGGATGAGAAATCTCACAAAGTTCAAAGGAAAGTTATTGTTGATGCCTCCGATTATTCGGAAGCTACTACTAAAGAGGTGGCTAATTCTTTCCTACATTGAATTTTTGCACGACCTAAAACCTTACCATACACTGATATGGTAAGACGGATCATTGATACCCTCAATATTGGGGATAGGATTTTTCTAACTAGCAGAGGAACGACGGTTGGTTCCTTCAAATCCAAAGATTTGAAGCTGATGTACCATATCCCAGATCCTGAAAAGGTCTATGACAAGGAGTTTCTGGCGCAGTTCGCCAACGAGAATGAGCTCAAATAAAATCCAATCAAGCAATGGCGAAGCAACCCTGATAATCACAATAATGATGACAAGGGTATGTATTCCACTAACTCCCTTGAAAGTCCCTTTGTTACGTAGCTGCCATGATGTTGAGGCTTTTTGGTCAGCCTGACACTACCATATTTTCAGTAGAGTGGGTTCCTCTCATGGAAGAAGTTGCAGGCTCTTATGTTATGGATTGGGGAAACATTATGTCTAATAATATTGCTACCCAAATTTTGGAATATAGGAAAAATCACTCTATTTCCCCGTTTTATATGAGTGCATATATCATGAATGTTGTGTGTTTTACCTTATATTTTCCAGCCATGGGCTGGAAATGGACTACTCATGACCTTATACCCATTCATATATTTCATAGCATGTTATGGGAATCCAAATTTGTGTTAGAAAATTATATATTACAGAGTAATGTAACACATAAAATATGCGGAAACACAAATACAGAAAACATAAACAAGAGAGACATAGATATACATGGTTCACCCAATTTGGGCTACATCCACCCTGAATAGCCAGTCCTTACTTTATATTATCTAGCAAGATGAAGAGACGCAACCTACAGTAGATCCATTGTAATATCCTCTACTCTCTCTCACAATCCCCCTTTCTGTTCTCGCTCATAATACACATACAATCCACAGTCGCAATACAATGCCCTCATACCAAATGAGGGGTTGCCTTCTAGGGAAAAAAATCCCTACATTAAACATAAATTCTACCGTTATATCATTCGCCTAATAAATGGCCTAGATTGACTACTAAATTACAATATTTTACAAGGCAATTTTACATTTGTTTTTAGCTTTGGGGGCACTGCCCCCGAAACCCTTTCCTGGGGACTGCTGGCCCCTGCACCCCCCGGCCAGGGGACAAGTCTCCCCTGCGTGGAGGGGTGTACAATCTTCCTGGGGAGTCAAGTGCCCAGATCTATCTTGAGATGGATGGGAGGAGGAAGAATGCCTAAGAGGAGAACTCTTAGTGATTTTTTGCAGGAGTATGAATCTCAAACTGAGAGGTTTAGAGATCATACTGATTTCCAGGGGTTTTAAAAGATCCAAGTGGAGAAGAGCAAGCAGCAGGATACAGATAGATTTCTTCTATCTACTTTTTAAACCTCACCCACATGTTCAGCTGGAGCTTGGGTGAAGGAGCTAGACTCCTATTTTCAGCAGCACCATAATTCTGAAGATGAGGCCATCAGAGTTGTAGCGCTACATTTCAGAGGTAAGGCCCATGCATGGTGGATTTTTGAATATTGTTCTTTAAAAAATGCAAACACTTCCTCTTATGCAAGATTCATTGAAACATTGGTGGGGAGGTTTGGTGAAAAACTTCCTAAGACACATGAGCAAGGGAAACTTGAGAGAACAAAACCTTTGCATGTGTTGGAGGAAACTCCACTTCAGAAAACCATGGGAGAAGCTGACATCTTGCATTACACATTGCCAGAGGCAAGACCTCTAGTCCATATTCCTAAACAAGAGGGCATGGGGATCTCTTTTTCATAGGAGGATCCAATTGTTGAGATGTTTCCCACACACATTTATGGAGTTGAGGGCAACAGCGTTGTCACATCTAGAGCACATCCAGTACCTCATGCGGAGGGAGGAGGAGCACATGCTCCAACAGGAGGGGTTCTTGTATCCCTATAAGAAGTTCCCCAGGATCTCCTACATGGAGGTCCAAGCACAAACAATGAGCAGCATGATTGTGAAGCATTGCAGCTGGAAAGAGGAGGTACGGAGGAAGATAAGCATCACTTGATGAGAGGCACACACCCTTCTCTATTTCAGAAATCTAATGCAAGGAAGAGGTAGACTGAATTTTGTTGTGGAGGCAGGGGCAAGGTTGCCCAACCATATGTGTGGTCTACTCTTGACATTGATGTCTCACTACATGGAGGCATTCCACCTAGGAGGCCACCTGATCTAGAGTTGATGGAAGACATCTTGTCTTTGGAATCACCACTCTTGGACTTTGGAGAGGTGGAAAGTTTGGAGGAGAACTTTGGCATGGGGGATGTCAAAGTAGCAGGCAGCAGCATGAGGAGAGCTTCACATGCCAGATCACCAACGCTGTCTCTTAGGAGGATTGATCCTTATTGGAGATCTCAGCTCTTACTAGAGTACTCCAAGGATCTTGGTGCATGCATGATTCTCGATGACTCGGATAGAAATGATGATTATATGGTGGATGATGTGGTCATCTATTCACGTGGAAGAGTCTTCTTGACTACATCTTCTAGTCTCAAAAAGAAGTTGCTACTTGCAGCACATGAGGACTTCCTTTCCATGCATTATGATGCATACCTTTCTTTGGTAGAGGAGTTCACTTGGGAGGGCAGCCAGCATGAAATATTTCAGCATATGGAGAGATGCATAGCCCAAATGGTGATAGATAAGAGGTCACAACCACTTCCCTACTCATTGGAGGTGAGGGAAAGATTCCAGTTGAGCCATTTCAGCTCAAGATCTCAAGTACATGATGGAGGAGGTATAATTTCACATTTTGTATTATACTTATTTTCCTTGTTTGAGCAGCATGATGTATCAAGAATAATTGTCTCTTCTTGCATATTTTAAGATGATGTACTTGCAGCTACTTTTAGCATTGATTTTGGCTATCTTTTTGGTGGTTTTTGGGGGAAGCCACATGATTTTTGGTGTGCACCATTGACACCATATTGTAACTTCATGTTTTCATCTTATGAGATGACTGTGGTAGAAAACAAGTGGCTGGTGAAGCACTTTTTATTTCTTATTTTGATGCAGGCAAGGGATGCACTATGCTGGTTCCATGAGTGGAATATGATTCACTCTCCGGTTGTCATTCGGAAACTTGTTCTCATTGTAATTTGCTTCCATGTATTGCTGATATGTTTATGTTCATGGGAAGTTTTGTTTGGAGAGTGCTGGAGGTAGTAGAGATGCCCATCGGGAGCATGACTCTCCCCACTTTACATGTTGTACATTTCAGGGGGAACCATGGGAAAACCATGATTTCCACATCACACCACTTGAAGAACTTGAGGAGGCACTTCATGGCGGAATTGTTTGATGGGGGAGCTTGGGCCATTCTTGTAGGCCATGTCATTTCAGCACGGGGACAGAGGCAGCCCCATGTCTACCATAAATGGAAAGAGGAACCAATTGGATGGCAGGATCCAATCTCTCCATGCAGCCCTAACACATTGTATAGAATCGGGGTTGATGATTCTTTTGATGAGCTACCTAGGATGGCTCATTTCATTTGGATGATAGCATGGGTGAGGGAGGCACTCATTCACCATGTTTTTCATCACTCCTACTTTTTGGAGGCCATGAGAAAGCAAGCAGGTTTCCATTCACACTTTCTACCTTTGATTGATGTAGGCCATTTGGTTTTGCACACTTGGAAGGAAACTTTGGATGGCATTTTTATTACAGATTATCTTGATATAGTGATGGAGGCCATTGATGGGAGGCCACAAGAGGAGGAGGGGAGGAATTTTTCTCTCCCTATACATTTTCTTGAGGACAAGAAAATATTTTGGAGGGGAGGACTGTAACGTTCCCAAATTTTAGCCTCCAAGCTAAATGGAACATTAGAGTTAGCAGCAACTCTAACCGGTGAATAAATGGGTAGAAAAACCCATAAGTCTCCTAAGGAAGAATAAAAACACTCCAAGTGTTAAAGGGGACACTCTTTATAGCTTAATAAATCACCTCCATGTGTGAACAGGGATAATATCAAGTTGGTTCAGTCCACTTTGACTAAGTCAACAACACAGTTGTGGAGGAGGAGGAATCAAAGAGGGAATAACGCAGTTTTGGAGGGAGATGAATCTTTGGATAGAGATGACCTAATTGAGTGGGGCCAAGGGCAATAAAACTCAGGTTTTATTTAAGGAAGAGGATGGCAGCATTATTCTTCATTTTTTAGATTTTTATTTTGTCTGCTCAGACTTTTTTCTTCCTTTGCTGCTTAGCAGGGTTGCAGTGTTGTTTAGCACCGGGTGTTCTCGAGTGGGAATACCACATCTTTCCTTGAGGAACCTCTTGGGAGAGGTTGCATTCATCATTCCACATCAGGTTTTTAGGCCAAGCTTCAGGCTACTTCATCAGCGCAGTTTCTGTTGGAGATTGTGCAGTGTTGCTGGGTGCAATAGTGGAAGGGATTGGAATCTCGGCTTCTGAGCTAGTTTCTCATTTGAGGAAGGTTTCCTTCACTTGAAAGACCTGTTTGGAGAAATATAGTGCTCATTTCATATCTGTGGTAGCAAACCACTCATTTCCCCCCAACATTCCTAGCACTGTTCCAGCTAGGGAATGCGTTATTTTTGGAGGCATCTTCAGTGCATGGTCTAGTGGCCCCGTTGCAGTGTTTCCTTGTGATTGAGAGGTTCATTATTTCATGGGAGGAAGCCCTTGAGGGATCTACATCAGATCAGAAATATTTACAGCCTTATACACTCTTATGCTTCAGTGTTGCATTGGTGATTCAGTAAATTTCTGAATATCACATTTGTATGCAGAGTGTTTGACAAGAAATCCTTCCCGGGTTTTCTTGTAATTGTAATAAGGAGACTAGATCTCAGTTCATGAGCTTGATTGTCTAATATATGAGTATATCTACTTGTTTCCTTAATTTCTGAGTTAAAACCCTCATAATACTGTGCAGTCCCTTTTGTGCATTATTTATGTGTAGCAGTGTCTGGGGTTTTTAGTCATTTTCAGCTACACTAGTGTGGGAGGTCTGTTTACCCCAACTAGTTTCATTTATTTCTTATCTCCTCTTGGAATTAGATGCTAGATGGATGTATCTATGGGATCCAAGTGATGATTCTCATTTTTATGGCTTACATTTCTGGAAATTCGTTTTTCCATGAATGCGTTGTTGAGCAGTCTTTTTTGGAATATCTTAAGATATTCCTGATGCTGCTTATTTTCCCTATTTTGGGATATTACATCTGGCTAGTGTGTATCTTTTCGAGCTTCAAATTTCCATATTCCAACACTGATCGTATGAAATGGCACTTGAGTTGTATGTGTTTAGTCTTGGAATGAAATCCTGAGTTCTTTGCAAGATGAATGGAACTCTAGTTTTCATTGTATAACCTTCCCATCTCCTACTTCTTACCCAATTCATCCATAAACCTTTCTAACCAAATCATTTATTTACTAGCCTATGTAGCAGCAACATACTCTGCTTCTATTGTTGAAAGTGCAACAACACTTTGCATTTTTGAAACCCAACTGACAGTTGTTCCACCTATAGTAAATACATACCCTGTATTTTTCCTCCTGTTATCTCTATCACCTAACATATCTGCATCAACATATCCTTGTAGAGAAATGTTTGACCCACCAAAGCATAATGCTCTATTTGTGGTACCTCTCAAATATCTGAGAATCCATTTCACTACCATCCAATGGTATATTCCTAGATTTTTCATGTACCTTCTTATAACTCCCACCACATGTGCAATATCAGGCCTTTTGCAGACCATTGCATACATTAAGCTTCCAACTGCTGATGCATATGGAAATTTAGACATATAATCCACTTCTTCTTGGGTTTTGGGTCACATCTCCTTACTAATTTTGAAATGGCTGGCCAAAGGTGTACTAACTAGTTTTGCATTCTACATATTAGAGCTTTCTAGCACCTTTTGTATGTACTCATTCTGAGACAATGTTAATTTGCAATTTTTCTTATTCTCATACGAAGGATTTTTTTTGCAGCTCCCAAATCCTTCATTGCAAATGAATTTGCTAATTTTATTTTGAGCTCATTTATTTCCTGCGTGTTAGACCCTACAACAAGCATGTCATCTACATATAATAACAATATAATATAGCTGCCATCATTTTCTTTCTTCAGCTAAACACAATGATCAGAGTGACATCTAGTATAACCTTGTTCAGACATAAACCTGTCAAACTTTAGATACCACTGCCTTGGAGCCTGTTTTAATCCATACAAGCTCTTATTTAACCTGCATACTAAATTTTCCTTCCCTTTAACCTCATATACTTGTGGTTGTTGCCTATAGATCTCTTCCTCCAAATCTCCATGGAGAAATTTTGTCTTTACATCTAACTATTCAAGATGAAAATCTTCCGCCGCTACAAGACTTGAAATAGTTCTGATTGAAGTCATGTTAACAACATGAGAAAATATTTCATCAAAGTCAATACCTTTTTTCTGTGCAAACCCCTTCACCACAATTCTAGATTTGTACCTCTGTTTTCCTCCATCTTCTTCCTTCAGCCTGTAAACCCATTTATTCTGCAATGTTGTTTTACCCGTAGGAAACCTGAATAAGTCCCAAGTTTGGTTATGTATTAAGTATTCCATCTCTTATTTCATGGCTAGCTCCCACTTATTCCTGGTTTCGGCCTGCATTTCTTCTTCAAAGCATTCGGGTTCCCCAAAATCAATCAAAAATAAATAATATAATGAAGGAGAGTATCGTTCGGGGGGTCTACGTAGCCTGGTAGATCTGCTGACACCACTTTTAGGTGTTTGAGGTGTCTGTTGTTGTTGTGGTGGTTGTTGTTGTTGTGGCTGTTGATTATTATTATTTTCAGACACCTTTACTTTTTCTGCGATCTCATCAAGAACTGTGTATTCTTTGTTTTCTATTTCATGTTTCTTTTCCTGCAACTGATTCTTATACAAGACCTTTTCATTGAATATTACATCTCTGCTCCTAATGATTTTGTGATTTTCATAATCATATAAGTGATAGCCAAAATCATTAACACTATTTCCAATAAAGGTACATTTCTTTGATTTTGCATCAAGCTTTGTTCTATTTTCTTTATTAATATGGACAAAGGCCTCACAACCAAAAGGCTTTAAAAAGGAGTAGTTTACCTTTTTACCTATCTGTGCCTCCTCTGGAATACCACTGTCCAAGGAACTTGAATGCCCTCTGTTTATTAGATAAACAACAGTATCTACAGCATCTGACCAAAACTATAAAGGCAATACTGCATGCAATCTCATGCACCTTGCACGCTACTATTCATCCTTTCTGACACACCATTTTCTTGTGGTGTTCTTGGAACTGTCTTCTCTCTGTGAATTCCATGCTCTGAACAGTACCTATCAAACTCTTTGCTGCAATATTCACCTCCATTCTCTGATCTCAGACACTTCAACTTATTTCCTATCTCAATCTCAACCAAAGCCTTCCATTTCTTGAAAGTATCAAATACATCAGATTTATTCTGAACGCAATAAATCCAAGTTTTTCTAGTTGCATCATCAATGAAAGTAACATAATAACGAAAGCCACCAAGAGATGATACCTGAGCAGGTCCCCATACATTTGTATGAAAAAGCTCTAATTTTTTGCTCTTCCTTTCTTTCCCAACTCTAAGAAATCTGACTCTCTTATGTTTTCCATAAATACAATTCTCGCAGAAATCCAAATCAATATTCTTCAAACCCGGCAACAAATTTCTTGAGTGAAGAATCTTCATCCCCTTCTCACTCATGTGTCCAATCCTATGATGCCATAACGTTGCATCTGATCCTTTTGAAGTTAAACAATTAACATAGTTAGAAATACCTCTGCATAAATACAATGGAACAACCTTTTCGCCTTTTGCTATTACCAGGGCTCCTTTAGCGACCTTCCAAGTTTCATCTGTGAAAGTTGTCACACAACCTTCACCGCCTAACTACCGTGTTGAAATCAGATTTTTCTTCAGATCTGGAACATGTCTTACCTCCTTTAATAACCACTAGTTTCCATTCTGATGTTTTACAAGAACTTTACTCGTTCCAACTATTTTACAAGGTTTATCATCACCTAGACGAACCTGTCCAAAATCTCCTTGAACAAAGTCATGAAAATATTTCTTATCAGGTGTGGCATGGAATGAGGCCCCCGAATATACCACCAAGGAATCAGTAACATTTTCTAAATAAAGAATCAAAGCATCTTGTAACACATCACCTATCACATTTGCTTCGTGATTGTTTTCTTGTTGTGCGTCTCCTTCTTTTCCCTTCCGAGATTTACAATCTTTCTTCATATGTCCTTTCTTTCCGCATTTCTAGCACACTATCCCCAATTTGGACTTGGATATGCCTTTCCTTGATTTACTGTAATATCCTAAGCTATTTCCTCTTTCCATTTTTCTTCCCCTAGTCTTTACACTCAAAGCATTACCTGATGTCTAACCGGAGCTTTTCCGTCGCATTTCCTCGCTAAGGATAGCACCGACAACATCATCAAACTTTAAATTACTAGATCCAGAGACAAAGTTACTAATGGCCATAACTAAACCATTCCAACTTTCTGGAAATGAGCACAGAAATAACAGAGCCCTAAATTCATCATCAAAGTTTACCCCTACAAAACTTAACTGACTGGTAACCAATTAAATTCATTTAAATGGTCAGAAAAAGATCCACCATCCAACATCTTCATATTAAATAAACGTTTCATAAGAAATACCTTATTTGAGGCCGAGGTTTTTCATATAGTTTCGCCAATGCCTTAATTAAACCCTTTGTTGTTATTTCCTTCGAAATATTAAAGGCTACCAACGCCGCGCGGCATAGCCTTATTGTTCTAAGTGCCTTTCTATCGATAATATCCCATTTTGTGTCTATCATACTCGATGGCTTCTTCTTTTTTCTGCTCAATGGTACGAACAGATCTTTCTGATACAAATAATCTTCCATCTGCATATTCCACAGCAAGTAGTTTTTGCCATTAAATTTCTCGACCCTAATCCTACCATCTTCCGCCATTTCTCCCACTCGAACTAGGAACCCTTCTTTCCTGTGAGTTTATCAGTCAAATAGACCTTTGGCTCTGATACCAGTCGTTAGAAAATTATATATTACAAAGCAATGGAACACATAAAATATGTGGAAAGACAAACATAGAAAATATATAAAACAAGAGAGACAAAGGTATACGTAGTTCACCCAATTTGGGCTACGTCCACCCCGAACAGCCAGTCCTTCATTTATATTATCCAACAATATGAAGAAACACAACCTACAACAGATATGTTGTAATATCCTCTACACTCTCTCACAGTCCCCCTTTTTTTTTCTTGCTCATAATACACATACAATCCACAACCGCAATATAATACCCTCATACAAAATGAGGAGTTGTCTTCTAGGGAAAAAAACCCTATATTAAGCATAATTTTTACCGTCATATCATCTGCCTAATCAACCACCTAGATTCACTACGAAACTACAATATTTTACAAAGAAATTTTACTTCTTTTTTTTAGCTTCGGGGGCGTTGCCCCTGAAACCCCGACTAGCCCTCAGACCTCCCAGCGGGGGGGAGATTGGCTTGTCCCCCCCGGACCCCTGCAGGGGGGACAATTCCCGCCTGCACCCCCCACATGGAGGGGTGTATAGTCTTCCAGGGGTACATCCGGCTGAAACAAAGACCTCTGAATCAGGATGAAAATCAGGCTCCACACCCAACAATTTGAGAATCATTTTTATAGAATTTTCCATGGAGTCATTCTTCCTCTCTTTCAAGATGTTTTTAATGAGAAATCCCCCAGACTTTCAAAATAGGTCTAAGCTGATTTTTACTCCATAGGAAAATGGTTTGGAGAAGAGTTGTTCACCTATCTCAGAGTATCTGGGAGCTTATCTCACCCACACGTTCTACCCTTGTATCCTCTTAACAAGATTCTCGCAAGAGAAGTAGTGTATCATATTGTTGGCAATGGACTAACCCGGTTTCTAAAGGAGGCCAAGAAAACATCATGATCTTCCTTTCCGATTAACTATGGTGTTTATGATCTGGACAATTACAAGCATGCAATTCTAGACATTAGTCAAATTTAATGTTTGAAATTGTTTACAATTTCAAACAAACAATATGACCCAATTAATGTTGCCAATAATTTTACTACTCAAGTTAAAGTTAGCCCTTTTGTTCATGAAGAATATGAGTTTGATGACCTTTTTGAGTTAGTTGATAATTATTCCTCAGTTCAAAAGTTGGCAGCCCTATGCCTCCATCCACGGCAATTACCAAAGTTCAAACAATACTAGAACAAGAGATTGGAAGCAATTCCATTAAGAATGTTGGAAGTATCCCAACCCCTAGCTCAGAAGGAAAAGGAGAATGAACTAGAAACTAAGCATATTGAAGTCCTTAACAAAACTGACCAAGAAAAATTTGTCGAGGTTCAAACTATGGATGTATATTTTCCAAGTAATTTGAGTGAAGTTTGGAAGGATTTTAACTTGAAACTCCAGCAAGACCAAGGAGCCATAGTTACTGATCAACAACAGTTTGTGCATACACCTCAAACGAAAAGTTAGGACTCGCTCACTACCCTCTGACAAATTAGTAAGCACAGAGAGAGTGGAATTCATCCTGGCCTTCCCCACTATTTAAATTGTACTTAAAATTGAGGAAATCCCTCCTTTGGACATTTTCTACAGTCCAAGAAACAAAGCAGTTATGATTAGATAGATGAAAAGAATAATATCATAGAAATATAAATCCCTTGTCCAAGGAGATATCTCAATGTATGTTGTTTCGAAAGACTCACAGGCAGATCCTTCATAGGATCTAACACGCCTAACTTAGTTCGTGGGAGCTTATGCCTCTGTAACTATTGACAAAGCTTCTAAAGTCCAACAGTTGATGAAGGAAAAGGATGAGAAAATCATCCAACTAGAACTTGAGCTATAGGCAGAAAAACAAAATATCAATCAACAACTATAGACGCAGGTCACGCAGCTCCAAGAGAGCATGGACCAATTGAAGATTCAGCACCAGAATGAAATTAGTTCAAAGGATGCCCAAATCCATCAATTGCAACTTTATGTAGAGCAATTGAAGGATACTCCTAAAATTGAATAGAGGCCTTAGAACTAAAAACTTTATTGATACAACAGCAAGTTGTTTTTTGTCAGAAATTATCAAATATTCTAGAATTGTGTGAACAGAGAAATTCATTGATGAATCACATTTTAGACATGAGGATTAGTTTTGATGAGATAGATGATAAGGTTTCCTAGTTTGTCACCTGGCAGGATTCTGCTGATGGCCGAAAGGCCAACCTACCCAAGATTGAAGACTCAAAGAAATAAATATTGTTTACAGACTAGGACATGCAGTAAAAACATGCAAAAAGAGCCATTTTCAAAGCAAAGGATGTGGCTACTAACATTTAGGAAATTGTTAGTCAAAATCTCATCGCTGCAAACCTTATTGACAGATGTGCTCCCGTTGCATTTCCTATTGTGAAAGACTTGATAAGACAGTGGAAAGAAGTTTCAGAGTTAAACTAAGAACACATCAGGAATCTGGAAAAGATGGATTGGGATAAGTATTGGAGATACTTAGTAAAGCCTCACAACCAGTGGCTTATGTTGCATTGTCTTACAGATACATCCTCCTACATGCTTCCTCCACTTTTTGATATTTTTTTCATTGGAAAGTTGTGCATTATGCCAGGCCAACCTCAATAGGTTAAGATTATGCGTAATACCCTTCAGCTAAAGGAGAAAATTTCTATGGATACAGTAGGACATTCATCGAGCAGGTCACCCCTTTAATTTATGTTCATGTTTAAATTCCACTTAGTTTAAGGAGGGTTGTTTTAAAACCTCCTCATATTTTTATTGTAATAACTATTTTAAGACTTTTATTTCTATATTTAAACCCCTTCATATCTTTGAAGAAGGGGTCCTAAAATTTTGAAAGGAAGAATTTACAGATGTTGTACTTTTTTATTCTTGAAGTTTTCTGAATAAAAAGGGCTAGACCAAGTACTTTTTCTCAAATGAGCAGAGTGAACATATACATGGTACTTTTATCCTATGTGTTATATTCCTGTTTCAAATGAGAAATGGTTATTTATTTTATGATGTTTTGTTTCATGTATTTATTTGAATACAGTTTGGCATTAACTCACTTCTTAACATGTCTGACTGTTATCTTTTGATACATATGCAATACAGACATTTATAAGTTGTGATATAAGCTTTATCCAATTCATTTTATTAAATATTTATTTAAATCAATTACTTCAAATATTTTTCATATCTCTAAGTGTTTTTATGATCTTCATTTGCATCCACTGAAAGATCATTTTTATAGATCGCACAGAGAATATATTTCACTCTCGGGATACATAGTAGATAGATATATATTTTTTTTGCGAGATTTCTACTATTTCCATCTACCAAGTTACATATAGTGACAAATCCATCCATTCATTCAATTATATTCCACTGGGAAAGTGATCCCATAAATCCAGTCAAAGCCACCATTCCAAACAGATAAGGGTGGTTTTTAAGTCCCCGACCGGGTGGTTTCCCTGATGTTGTTGCACTGATTTTCGGGGCCTCAACAACTCTAAACATACTAGATAGACGAGAAGCATCTCAACCATATGGGTAACAAATAGGGGTGATATCCTATTAGCCATTGATCCCTCAATCCCAGGAGCCCTCTATCTCAATTTCTCACCCTAGGAGCTCAACAGGGGGGAAGAGTTGGATCTGTGTACTCGATAAAAGTTGTCCCTTATCCATAGGGGTCACATCCATCATTCCAAGCTGCTCCCTGAAGACCAAGAACTTTACTTTCGGTAAATACTTGGTGAGAATATTTGCAATCTACTAATCTATTGATATATGATGGAGTCGAACGACTCCTCTTTACACTGTGTCTCAAATATAATGATATCAAATATCAATGTGATTGGACTTGTCATGAAATAAAGAATTCTCTGTGAGATGGATCCCACTCTTGTTGTCGCAATATATCATTGTAGTGTTTATGACCTGCTCAAATAGATCTCCAAATAGCTTCCTCAAACAAACTCCTTCACTAGCCATGCTAGTGGCAGTATACTCTTCCTCGGTGGTACTTAATGTTGCGAATTTTTTTTTCCTACTCATCTAAGATATCATGGAAGATCCAAGAATAAAATAACATCCATATGTAATATTCTTGTCGATAACATTCCCTGCCCAGTTAACATCGGTGTATCCATGAAGTCAAACATCTCCACCAGAATATCTCAAACCAAGTGTGATCTTCCCATGCAAGTATCTCAAAATGTGTTTGGAAGTGATCCAATGTTCATGGAGAGGCTCAGTCATGAATTAACTCAATATGTTCATTGCATAGCATATGTCTGGATGGGTGTTCACAAGGAACATCAGAGCCCCAATCAAATCTCTATACTCGCATGGATTCGCTAAATCGTGTCTTGTTGCTTCTCCACATAACTTCTTGAAGTTCATTTCCATTTGTATGGCCATGGACTTACATTTTGTCATTCCAAATATCTCTAATAGCTTCACAACATTTTTTTTTTGTGAAAGGAAAATCTCATCAGGCCTTTGCCACACCTCAAGGCCTAGAAAGTAGTGCATGAATCCAAGTTCCTTCATCTTGAATTTAGAGGCTAGCTCCCTCTTGCACTCAATCATCAAAGGTTCACTACCTGTCAAGAATATATCGGCAACATATAAAACCAAAATAAATGGCATACCTTGGACTACCTTGAATTAGAGTTTGGGATCGACACTGCTTATTGTGAATCCTAGCTTCACCAAATAACTATCTATGCAAGTGTACCATGCTCTGGGGGCTTTTTATGCAACCAAATCATAAAATAGAAGAAAATGTAGATCAACAACTTAGAAATCAACCTCTTCGAGGGGAAAACCTCTTTTATATTACATAAATGAACAAATATTGGATGATACAAATGAAAAAATGTACTTTCTATATATAGGAGTCTAAAGGATCACAATATAATAAGATCCTACATAACAATAATAATGTAAGGGCACAACAATAACAATAGTGGTCTTCTATGGGGCATAATAATAACAATATGGGGACTACATGGGCACAACAATAACAATAATGTGGCTACACTAACAATAAGGGGCTACACTAGTATTATAGGGACCTAACATGGCTTGTTTCAAACCATACAAATCCTTCTTCAACCTGCAAACATGTGTCTTTCGATCATATACTTCAAAACCTTGTGGCTGATCAACATAAACTTATTCTTATAATATTCGATGGAGGAATGTAGTCTTTACGTTCATCTAATGAAGATTCCATCCTTGACTTGTGGCAAGGGATATGATCAAATAAATGGTTTTGTATCGAGCCACAGGAGTAAAGATATCATCATAATCCTCTCCCTCTTTTTGTGAGAATCCTCGAGTCATGAGTCTTGCCCTGTATTTCTCAATGCTACCATCAATTCTATGCTTGATCTTGAATAGCCACTTTGAAGTCACCACAAATTTCCCTTTTGGTCATGACACAACATCCCATGCATCATTCTTCATGATCGATTCATATTCCTATACCATAGCATCTTTCAAAACTTGTACTTTTATGACTTCTTCAAATGTGGAAGGTTCGACTTGAATCATAGTGCTCATGGCTACAACATATTCCTGGTACCTGCATGGTTTTTCCTTTCTCTAAATTATATTCGAATAGGAACATGTCTCTTAGCATCCCATATAGTGTCACAGAGCCAAAATGGTCTCTTCCTAGTAGTATGATCACTTGGAGGAGTATCTAAGGTATCCATAGTCCCCATGGGATCATTAACAATATCAGCCTCAAACTTGGGCACATCAGTACCATCTAGAATATCCCTGTCATCATTCCTTTTCTCGGGAGGAGGAGTTGGAGGAAGGCCTTCTGTTTTTCCAAGAGCATCATCTTCATTGAATGTTACATCCCTGCTAATTTCAACCTTCCTTTGACCAAGAATATATATTCTATATGCTTTAGAATTTTCATAATAACAAACAAACATACCTTTTCTTCAAATATCCTCCAACTTGTTCCTTTTGTCCTTTGACACAAGAAAATATACAAGGCATCCAAATATACATAGATGCCTAATGTCAGGCTTGACACCTGTGAATATTTATTCAAGGTTTTTGTTTTCCAATGCTTGAGGAGGCACGCTTTTTTGAACATATACAACAGCATGTGTTTCTTCTCCGTAAAGGAACTTTGGCAACTTTTTATCATGGATCATAGCACGGGAAACTTCTAATATATACATGTCCTTCCTTTCTGCTAATCCATTTTTTCTGGGTATATATGGCACAATTGTTTCTTTTTTTATTCCTTATTCTTTGAAAAATGTTATAAACTCATTTGACATGTATTCCCCACCATTATCTAACCTGAATACTTTGATTCTCTTCCCTCTTTGATTTTCGATCAAATCTTTGAATTCCTTGAACATTTCAAAGGATTCATCTTTTTTCTTCATATAATATATCCATGTCTTTCTTGCAAAGTCATCAATGAAGGTGCTTTAGTAGAGATGACCACCAATAGAATGCACATGCATCAAACCACATATATCATAATGAATGAGATGGAGGATGTAATTTTTCTTGTTCTCACTAGAGGGGAATGGTCCCCTTGTCTTATTTCCACTCGTACAAGTTGGACATACTCCATCATGTTGGGCTTGAACATTGGGAATACCCGAGACCAATTTCTTCAATTTCGAAAGAAAATCATAATGTATATGAGAAAATATCCGGTGACATAACTCACTTAGATTATTAGTCTTCTGAACCAATGCTAGAAGTGGTCTTCCTGTGACTCTATATATACCTTAAAATCTTGATCCTAATGTGAATGCGTTTTTCATAGGTGAACCAACAGACCAAGATAGAACTTTTCCCTTGATGAAGGCAACCCTCGTCCCTTTATCTTCCAAAGCGGATATATATGCCAAATTCTTCTTTAATCCCAACACATACATAACATCATGCAACAAAAATGATTCCCCATAATTCAAATGAAATTTGATGAATCCATAACCTTTCACAGTATGAGTGGATTTTCCTCCAAGAATAATATTTAGCTTAGTCTCCCTATGTACTATATTAGAGAGAAATTCCTTATATCCGAAGAAATGATGAGTGGCCCCGCTATCAACCAACCAACTATCCCATGAATCTGGAGGAGAAGAACTAGTAAGGGAAGAATTAAGAATGTATTCAAATTGATTTACACCATTACTTTCATACCTAGGAAATCTTGAATTCTTTTGAGGACGAAGATATTCTTCACGATCGCTTAAGGTATCTATTCTTCTTATTTCATATCTTTTATCACGGTAATTTCTTTGATCAACTTTTCTTATTTGATTATTGAAATTTTTTTTGTTGCTTCTATTGTTGTAACATGGTCCTTTCTTCTTGGTACAATCTCATGCATAACGACCCTTATTGTGACAATTATGACATTCAATATGAGATAATGTTCTATCATTCCTTATTTTTGTGTTTTGAGGAGTAGGCTTTCTTGATGGACCTCCTTTTTTTTTCATGAGTGATATATGTAGCGAGATCTCCCTCTTCATGTTTTTGAATTCTTCCTCTTGATACCATCCTTGATTATTCTTGAGTAAGCTTTCCAACATTTTCATCAAATGACGAGAGGAAATTGATGTTGCTCATAGTAGTAATAAAGGTTTCCCATATAGGAGGGATACCTCTTAGAGTTACGATCACCAATTCCCAGTCAGGCACATTTTCCCCAATGCTTTGTAGTTAATATCTAAAGTGAGATATCATCATGATATAGGATTGTACAACTTATCCTTTGTTCATCTTGGTGTCTTTTGGTCAAATTTCAAAGAGACGATCTCATTCAAATTGTTGATTACATACATGCCAACTATCTTATCATACATGTATTTGGACTTCCTTAAATTTACAAAATACGCAAGTAAATGATCTTGTAAACCATCAACTATAATTTTCTTTTCTTTGGACTCACCTTTCTTGTACTTTATTTTGAGGGAATCATAAGCATTTTCTGGAGGCTTGGGAATTCTTCCTTGAATGTACTCCAACACACCATTGTTTTCAGCTATGATCTCCAACCTGAATTTCCATGCAGAAAATTTTGATGATTCACCCAACTTTTCATGCTCCTTTGTTGGGGCCCTTGTTTTGAAACTTAACAGATTTTGAGTTGCGTCTAGTACGTGGTGGAACGCAACCACGGTAGGCAGAAAGATGTCAAGGTTGCGAAGGAGCAAAGGACAGGTGTCGCGGCTGTTGCGGGAGCAAGCATAGATGGTGGAAGAGTGCGGAAGGAAATGAGCAGTGGAACTCCCGATGAATAGAAAGAAACAGAAGATAGTCGAGCGAGAAGAAAGGAGGAACTGTCAGTCGCGCTGGCAGTAGAACAAATAGGCATCTAGCCAGTGGATAGGGAGGTTGGTGCAGATGGTAATATGCAACCGGGAGCCACAGGAGATCTCTGTCTGTGTTGTATTGTTCTCCATTCCTCCTTGTTTTTGTATTTCTCTCTGTCCAATAGGAGTTCTTGTATTCTGCTCTGTTCATGCTCACGCAGTTGAGCCTTGTAATAGTTTTTCACTAATAGCTTACGCTTAATATAATCAGAAGTGTTGTTCTGAGTATTTGTTATGGTTTTGAAAGAATGGTTTTTCAAGCTCCTTTTAAAATTTTATTTATTGCAAGTCTAAATGCATTTCCGAGAGATATATGTTATGGAACATTGTAATACGGCTGTTTAGACTTTCAACATAACTTTGATTCAACGATATCAAAGTTTATGTTGGGGTGATACCGATCGACTCCCTACCATAGTAAGGTCGCGGCATTCCTCGGGTGAGACTCTCGGCTCTTCGGAGCTGGGTGAAAATGCCAGCGTGAAGCTAGACTACGGCAGAAAACCTTGTTGGCCCTTAACCTGAACCCGAGTCTTATTTGCGAGGCATGTTCTCTCACCAACAAATGGTTCTGTTGCCAAGACTCGAAAATTCATTTGGGAGCTACATCATGGTATCTCGGATATTCGAAAGAGAAATACGAAGCTGGTGGGATAACCACCTAGATCAGTTCATTGCTCAGCAAGCTGAGTTGAGATGACAAAAGGAGAAAACAATTAAAAACCTGGTTCTATTCTCCGACTCTGTTAGTGATACCTACAAAATATTTTGGGGAAAGTTCCCAGAAGAACTCTATAACTAGTTGTAGAGGCTTCAGACCAAGGCTGTCAAGGAAAAGTCGCAGAAGATCAATCACAAGTGGGTGCACGAGGATCTGGTGGCCTTTCATCGGTTAAACACCGATTCAACCCGAGCCGTAGATTTTTGGGTGGAATCTACCTTGGATGGATATATAGTGGAGTTTGCAGCAGAGTGCTACCAGTATTTATCAAGAGCAGAAGATACCTTCATATCCGGATTAAGGGGGAAGCTGCTGAAGGAGATTCCTTTGTGGATTAAGGCATTGATGGTAGATGAAGGACTGATGGGATTCCAAAAAGCAGAGATGGAAGCGTAAATCCTCCGGTGTCGGGGGAAGGGATTAAGGGAGAGATGCTACAAGAACAGTGAAAAGGGGGAGTAGGACAATGGATGTCGAGACCTTCAATAGGCTCAGGGAGCGACAAGCACATCGGAGGGCGTAGATTGCAGAAAGGTGGCGAGAGAGGGTGATAAAGGAGTTGAAGAGACAAGAAAGTGGTCGAACAAACAAAGAGGAGGCGCCTCAGATGAAAAAGGGAATGGAAGGTTAGGTGGGTCCCCATGATCTAGGAGGGGCCGTTAAAGAAGTGCGGCAAGTATATAGGAGTCCAGCCCAGATGGAGAAAGGAAAGAAGTCTGACGGAGAAGGTGCAGACACACGCCCAGAGGTGGTGTTCGATACGGAGATGCATGTTGCAATGGAGCAACTATTTCAAGAAAGGTCGGCCTCCATATCTTAAGGTATTCCTAGTCCCCATAGTTCAAGTAGCTCTAGTCCCAACCTTCCCCTGGTGCTCTATAATCCCATACGTGATTTTTTTGTTAAGTTGTGTGAATTAAGTAAGTTGCACAATATTCAGTCTCCAACAATAACACATACTAGTAGTAGGATTGCCAGTGGCACAATCTCACAACTAGGACCCAACGGCTTCATTTTAGTAATGCCTATTCAAGTGAACATGGCGGGATCACTTACTCGGTATCCAAAATTCTCTAGGAGGGGTAAATACGACATCGAACAACACTGGTACCTCTGCGAGGCCATATGGAGGGCATGACAGACACCAGATGTTGGGAAGTTGATATAATTTCAGACCACCCTTAGGGAGAGATCCCTACGCTGGTTTATGAAATGGTCGGAAGCTCACCCGAATCCAGCGATGGCAGATGTAAAAAGGGATTTCACTAAGGAATTCAAACTGCCTCAAATATACCAACAAGGCGTGTCAGAGATGTGGGAAATCAAGCAGCGAGAAGGAGAGACTGCTTGGGATTTGATGCAGAGATTCAAGGACACAATTGGAAAACTCAGTTATCCAATTGATCCAAACCATCATAAGGATTGGTTCATTAAATCTCTACTACCTTTGACCTGAACTCCATTGACTCAATAAAGGATCGAGATGTTGCAGGACGCACTAGAGAAAGCAATGAAGATAGAAGCCATGGCAGGTTTCCCGCAAGAGTTTAAGGGAGGAGCAGCGGTACAGGACCCCTCTATAATGGTTCTGCAGCATCAAATAGCCGGTCTGACAGAAAAACTCAAGGAAATGCAACCAATGCGACTGGCGAGACCAAATTTATGGTGCACGCATTGTCTCATGGAGGGACATGTGGCAACCGAGTGTCCCTAGTTGCGGGGCCAAAATGGGGGGACATCGGCCGTAGGGGCACAGGGGGCTCCACCACTAGGAGGGGTTGTGCAAATAAACACCCAGGGGATATATCCACCGCAACAGCAATACACAGGGTTCCCTGCACAAAAAATTCCAGCCACCAATGAGTACTATGAAATATGAAAAAATATGGGCCATCAACCTCGCTTGTGTCCGATCTTACAGAAATATTCCAATGTTCCAAATAATATATACTGTGAGTTTTTTGCCTCAAAAACACATGGCACAGAGCAGTGTCAAGCACTGGATGCACTGGCAGAGCAGCTGGACTAGCCTTCATACAGAGTAAATGAAGCTCCCTGAGGAAGAGGAGGAGGCATGAGGGGAGGCCGAGCAGGAGGTAGAGGTCCAGTAAGATGCTGCAACTGCGACCAGGAAGGACATGTAGCTAGATAATGTCCACTCCCTAGAAGACCCTGGTGTTCTCAGTTCCGGGTTAACACCCATGCAACAAAATATTGCCCAGAGCTTATCAAAAGATGGGAGGAAAGAGCTAAACAGAGGGGGACAAATTTAGTAAATGCAGAACCCAGGTTAATGGGAACTAAGACAATGCAAAACGTGGCCATAGTGACACGAGGAGGAAAAATAACGGGGGAATATGTGCGTACTATGGACCCAATAAAATTGATCAGGCCGGCATCCCCAAAGCTCTTGATCAAACCAGAACGACAAAAATAATTTTTTCAGGAAGCAGCAGAAATGATTGCCCAATTAGGGGGAAACAAAGGAATTGAGTTACAGAAAACTCAAGAAGACAATGAAACCCAAATTAATTTTGAAGCTTTGATCCAGGAGTGGTTCCATCTATTCCTGAAAATTGTTAACAACACACCAATGCTTGAATGGCTAAAGCAGAACCTGGAAGGGGTGCTGAAGAAGAACACAGGAGCAAGAGAATCAGCAGAGGCAGACCAGAAGTATGTACAGAGAATAAAGAGAAATAAATAAAGGAAGGGAAACTAATTCTGAGTGAACACGCAAGTTGCGAGGTTCCAGATTAAAGACACCATGCTTGATTTGGGATCTGATGTCAACATCCTACCAAGAAAAACTTGGGAGGCATTAGGGAAGCCAAGATTGACATATTCCCTATTCAACTTCGGATGGCAAACCAGTATTCCATTTTTCCCATCAGCCGACTCGAGGAGGTTGAAGTTGACATTGCGAGAGTAAATACATTTACGGACTTCGAAGTCATCGACATCATGGGAGATAAAGATCTGTACCCTGCACTGTTAGGAATTGATTGGGCCTTTGAAAATTATGTAATCATCGATCTAAAGAAATAATTGATGGTCTTCAAGGATGGGGAGATCAGAGTCACTCAGCCACTCGACCCCTACCAAGGACCGAGATATATAGAGATTGTGGATAACAGAAAATATGCTCAACTTCTGGACCATCTCTATTAAATGACTGCAGGAAGAAGAGAAGATTACATTAACCCGACAGCAGAAGGCTCAGTAAGCTGGAGAAGCATCCAAAGCTCAGAATTGGGATTAAAAATAGCTTAAGATGATTGACAGCAAGGAGGGTATGAAACAAATAAACGGAGATGTGCCAATATTGGAAGACTCAATTGGATCGGGGCCGAGATTCAGGAATACCCAATATTATCTGATATGAAGGTTGTAAACCTTTTCATAGCCAAGATAGAAACTACGGTACCAGAAATTCACAGAGTACCATTGATGGACATGGCATTACAATCCACATCCGCAAGATGGTAGAGTAATCATCGCAACTCATTGACGCAATGGGACGAAGTTGCGGCAGCAATGAAATCCAGATTTAAGGAGGAGGAAGGACCTGAAAGTAAGGACAAGTACCAAGGGGACTCAGACCCTAGAAACCATCTAGAGAAATGTGAAGCCCAATGGAGAACCGATGGATATCCAGAAGAACTGTGGGTCCACCAGTTTATCCACTCTCTGGACATAATTCCAAAGGCCTGGTACCTGACAGAGGAAAAAAGGAGAGGGACCCACAAATGGCAGGAAGTTATGGACAACTTCACAAAGTGTTTCTCGTTTGAAGGAAAGACCGAGCTGGTTACACAAGCGTTGCAGACTATCAAGAAGGTATTGTTCTTCCCAGATATTCAACATACGAACGAGCAGTTGTGTCAATACCAGGGTATCCAACAAAAGGTGGCATGTCAAAAAATTAATAGTGAGATGGATGATGAAAATCTGGAGGATCTCATACACCTGTATTTTGAAGAAACAAAAGGGGAGAGGGACATCAAAGAAGAACCAACAATAGAAGGGATCCATCTATTACCTCTTAGAACCAAGAAAGTAAATATTGGAACAGAAGACAAACCTAAATTGGCGACAATTGGAGACTACTGGGATGAACAAACAACTAAGGAAATATTCAGTCTATTCAAGGAATATGAGGACTTTTTTCCTTCATCAGTAGCATATCTAAAGGGCATAAAAGGGGACATGGGGGAAATGCGGATAATACTAAAGCCTGATGCAAGGCCTGTGAAACATATACCATATCGTCTGAATCCAAGAGTAAAGGAAAAGGTGAAAGCAGAGATCAACAAAATGTTGAAAGTCGGAATAATATTCCCAGTAGAAGAAGCTAAATGGGTAAGTCCCATAGTTATATAGAACAAAAAGGAGAAATCGGAGATACGAGTCTGTGTAGATTATAGAAGCTTAAACAATGCTTGCATCCATGATCTATTTCCTACTCCATTCAGTGACAAATTCCTCGACAACGTTGTGGGGAACGAGGCATACTCATTCATCGATGGGTTCTCAGGATACCATTAGGTAAGAATAGCGGAGGAAGACAAGAGAAAGACAACATTCACCACCAAATGGGGCTCTTTTGCATACAATGTGATGCCATTCAGATTGAAGAATTCACCTGCAGTATTCTCGTGCATTGTGATAGCCGCATTCCAGGAATACATCCACAAGTTCTTAGAAGTTTGTATGGACAACTGGATTGTTTATAGCATACTAAAGGATCATGCGAGCCTGTTGAGAGTAATGTTTGATAGATGTCGACAAATGCAGATCTCGTTAAACCTGAAGAAGTGTATATTTGTCATACTGTTTGGAACACTGCTAGGGCACGTGGTATGTAATCAAGGTGTCTGCGTATACCTAGACAAAGTAGTAGTGATTGTCAGTATGGAGGCACCGGAAATGTTAAAACAGCTAAGGTCACTGCTGGGCCACACAAGTTACTACCGGCGTTTCATTCGCAACTACACCAAGATAACAACGCCATTAGAGAAGCTATTGAAGAAGTCAGAATAGTTCCAGTGGACGGACAGCTGTAGAACATCCCTGGACACCCTAAAGGAAAAGCTGGTGAGTGCGCCAATACTAGTCCACCCTGACAGGGACAAGCAGTTTCATGTACACATTGATTCTTCCAGCATTGCGCTCGGAGCGGTCTTGGCTCAACCTGGAGACACTTCAGTCGATCATCCAGTATATTTTTCCAGCTACAAGTTGTCAATAGCAGAACGGAACTACACAACAACAGAGTGGGAGGCATTGGAAATGGTGTAGTCTCTTCAGAAATTCTGGCACTACCTGTTGGGAGGTAAGTTCAAATTTTTCAGAGATCACTCAGCATTGAAATACTTAGTAAAAAAACCAGTCTTAGAAGGGAGAATCTGCAGATGGATCCTACTTTTCCAGGAGTTCACCTTTGAAGTAATTGTAAAGCCTGGAAGAATTAATGTAGGGCCTGATCACCTATCCCGACTAGAGAATGGAAAAAATGGAGGATCTCTAGATGATCAGTTGCCAGATGTTGATCTTTTCAGAGTAGTAGCCATCCCAGACTACCTGAACGAGATAGCAGCCTACCTCACGACAGGGAAGTGTCCGCAAGAGTATACTTCGACATAGAAGAGGCACCTAGTAGTTCGAGCTGTGGAGTATCAGCTGATAGAGGGACATCTATACAAGATGGGACTAGACCACATTCTTCGAATATGTGTCCTGGACCACGAAAGAGAAATTGTACTATGGGAAAGCCACAGTGATGTTGCGGGAGGGCACGTGGGAGCGAAATCGACGACACGAAAGGTACTACAAGCAGGCTTATGGTGGCCAACACTGCATAAGGACAGCAAAGAATTTGTTCAAAAATGTGACATTTGTCAGCGGACAAGACAGCCATCTCACAGAGATGAGCTACCGCTTCATCCGATAAATGTACTGTAGCCATTCGAAAAGTGGGCCATCAATTGTGTAGGACCAATTACACCGGCTGCAAGGTACTCAAAGGCAAGTTACGTCAAAACAGCGACCGACTACCTGATGCGCTAGGCAGAAGTAGTGCCAGTGAGGAACTGCACGGTAGATATTGCTGCTAGGTTCATATTTGAAAATATAATCAGCCAATTTGGGTGTCCAAAAAGCTTGACCAGCGACCAGGGTACCCACTTCATCAATGACTCCATTAAGTCCCTCCTGGAGAGCTTCATGATACAACACCATAAAAGCAGTCTGTATCATCCGCAAGTGAACGGTATAGTGGAAGCATTCAACAAGATACTAGAGAAAGGCCTGACGAATTATGCAATGCACAGCGCGATGACTGGGATGAACAAATACCAGCAACACTGTGGGCATGTCGAACAATGGTAAAACGAATAAACAACCAAACGCCATTCCAGCTAGTTTACGGAAGAGAAGCGGTAGTCCCAGTGGAATTCATCATACAAAGCCTTCTAATCGCAACAACTCTACAATTATCTAAAGAATAATCCCTAAAGGAGCAATTGCAGGAGCTGAAAGAACTTGAAGAAGGATGATTTCTTTCGGAATTTAATCAGATGATACAAAAGGAGAGACAAAAATCTTGGCACAACCGGCATATTAAGCACAAAACTTTTTGGGTCGGTGAGAAATTTCTACTCTATGACAGCAAATACCAGAGATTCCTAGGGAAGCTGTAGATGCATTGGCTAGGACCATTTCATGTCATCGAAATCAAAGGGTCAGGAGCAGTTCGGTTGGCACAATTGAGCGGCCAAGTTCTACAGGGATGGGTCAATGGCATACGCCTGAAGCCCTACCATGAGTAAGTTAACAATTTCATTTCCAATAACTCTCGCAACCGAGAGGAGTCAGTAGGGTAGATTAGAGTCAATAACTCTCTCGCACCCGAGATGAGCATAGATAGGATTCAGCATAATAAAAGAAATTACAGTTGCGTTGCGAAGACCGCACTGCAACCAATAGTGGTCGGGGAGGGGTAGTGTCCAGCATGTCATCCACGTTAGACAGAAAAGTGTGTCGAATATTAGCCCATCATCATTAAGCGTAGTACCAGTGTCAGTCCATAAGATTACCAAGATTTCGAAATAATTGCCATAATTAGCATCACCCATACTGTAATAAATTTTCCATAATTAGACATAACCACCAGTCGTCACGGCTACCCAAATCCCAAAACCACAGTCAGCAATGTCATAACCCACCTCAACAGCTAACTAATTGCACGATTGTAGTTGTGGGAGAAGCCAGGGAAAAATTAATTAGTTATGGGGTCTCATCAACCTCACCCATGTCGATTACTTACATAACCCGCGTGTAGAGAAGCGCGAGAATGCCGGAAAAATCTGAGTTAGAGTTAGAAACCTCCAAAATATCAAGGGAAGTTGAACCAGAACCATAACAGAGAAGGCTTTCAGAAGAAGGAATTCAAGAGAAAAGAGAGAGAATTGTTCTACAGGTATACCAGCGATGAGCCAGAATGACAAGAGTAAGCCGAGAAGTTGTGGAACAGGAGATGGACAGCAAAATTCAGAAAATGGAGTCCCTTGTGGGAAAATATGACAGTGCAACCCTGATTGACACATACCTTACAGATTATTTTGAGTTTCCTACACTAAAAAGGTAGGTGTACATCGAGAATTATGCAACAGAAGCAGGGCGGGCAGCAGCAAGAGTCCTGCCTGAGTTCAGGGGCATCCAACAGTCCACGATAAAGAATTTAAGGAAATTACCAGTGGTCAAGATTACAGGCGCTGCAATGCAGTGCACAAAATTTCTGTTAAGCAGGATTCATAACGGCTCTCTATGTCTGGGAAAGGAAAGCCCAATTCATGCCGAAGACATCCATAGATTAACTGGATTGTCGCGGGAGGGAAGGGACATATCATCAGCATTCCAAACTGTATCTAAGAGGGCAAAGAAGTCTGGAGACATAGACTATTACGCCAAGTATGGCACTCGAAGAGGAGGGAAGGGAGCAAAGATTGAGTTGATTAGTAGACCAGAGGTCAAGTTCGCTTGCTACCTAATTGCTAGCAAGACAATGAGGCACTATACAAAAGGGGAGTGCATGTTAGATACAATTTCGGTTGCGGAGCATTGTGTCCAAGGGACAAGGCTGAATTGGTGCTCTTTCCTGCTAAAAGAATTGTTCGAAGCTTACGAGGACAATTACAAGAGAGCGACCGGGTTTATCTATGGATATTTGATCATGGCGCTGGCCATGTGGAAATGGACCTTCCCTAGCATTAGGATACCAGTAGAGATAGCAAAAGACCAACCTGTGGCAATGAAGTTTGTGTCGTGGAAAGTGTCTGGAGACCCAAGCACAAAGGAAGTGAATGCAGAAGCTTTCAAATTCTGGTATGGCCAGATGGTTGACATTGTAATGAGTCAACAAACGATTCCAAGAAATCTACTAGATGGATATAGTGAGCAGGTCTGGTTCGGAATCACACATAAGCATACTTTTCTCAGGCCTACATGTGTACCAGAAACAATGTTCTAGATGAGGCCTTTGAAGTTCTAGATTGACGAAGCAGCCTTCCACACAGAGGTTTGTTCATGGCTAGGAGTGGCGATGGAGATCAGGGATGGAGTGTACACGTACTTCTTTGACGGAATGCTGCCAAACCTGCTACTGGGAGAAACTTCGGAGGAAGCAGTGACCAAGATGTTAAACCTACAGCTCTTCCCGATTATTCAGTAGCTGAACACCAAGGTAAAAAGCTTTAGTAGAGTAGTTCAAGTACTAGCAAGTGATGCCACTCCATTTCCAACATTTTCAAAATTTCAGGCATCCCAGTCTAATACATCTTCTAACACAGCCTCTGTATTTGCACCCATACCCAATGTTTTGTTTAATTCCCCTCCCCTGGCAACTACAACGCTAATTGGAAAGAGTAAAGCTACGAAACCAGCAGCGACACCAAAGGAAAAAATGGCCAAGGTTGCAGAATCTAGCCTGGTGGTCGACCTCACAGGGGAGGATCCACCTCGACAGTTGAGTGTAGGGGTACCAATCTAAGAAGAGCTGAAATTTGAGCCCGAAGAGGCCATAGTATTACCACCCCGCAACCCCATATCCCCCCCTTGATTTCTTAAACATCCGCACGAGCCACCAACTACCACCCACCACCTCATCCATCTCCCAAGAACCCCACAACTCCACACCATCCACTTCATTAGCCATCGTGTCCAATCCAGTCGTTAGAAGAATAAACAATGGGGACCACGGAATGGAGGTTAACTCGGGTATAGAAGTGGTACCCCCAGTTAACCCAACCATGATCCTGCAAACTACTTTTACCAACCTCATTAATCAGTTAGAGCAGTCGATGGAAGAAACAGCTGGGTCACTCCCTGAGCAAACTCCACTCCACCCAGCTGACCTAGCAGGTCAACAAGGGCAACAAGATCTAAAAATGGTGGACTCCAGCAATCGGCTACAGCACCAAACACCACCACAATCACCGCAGGACCAGTCAGCGAGATCTATCACCAGCGGACAGCCACTCTGTGCATGAATGCCAGATCAGGGTACCTCCGGTACCGTAAGCATGGAAACTTGGGGGACAGCCCAGTACTATGGTCGAAGACTTCGTACGAACGTTTGGACTAGCAGGAGGTACCAAGAAACTCGACGAAGCCTTGCAAGACATCGATGCTTTGGTCTTTAGTGGAACCCACCCTGGGCTAGAATGTGATGCGCCAGCTTGGGATGCGCAGCTACAGGATATCATAAATTGTAGAAATTTGTCAATAGAAGCATGTGATGAATATCCCCGAAACATTAGAATTGAAGAGTCAGAAGGGGAATGGGTCATTGCAGGTCCATTGTTGTAAATAATTGATGTCACCAAACCTCTGAAACTAAAAGAAATTAACATCGGCTCGGAGGAGCAACCCAAGATAGCTAAAATCAGGGACTACTGGGATGACAGAACAGTGGGAAAATTTTTAGAGCTTCTAATTGGATATCAGAACCTATTTCCAACCAAGTTCTTGGAACTTAAAGGAATCTTGGGCGATATGGGAGTTATGAGGATAGCGTTGAAGCCAATGTGCAGCCAGTCAAACAACGGCCCTATCGCCTAAACTCGAAATACAAGCAAAAGGTCAAGGAGGAACTCGAGAAAATGGTGGTTGCAGGTATCATCGAACCAGTCGAGCAGTCTGACTAGGTAATTCCCATGGTAGTCCAAGAGAAGAAAACTAAAGGGGAAATAAGGATCTGTGTCGACCTGCATAAGCTAAATGACGCCTGCGTCCATGATCCGTGTTGAGCCCTAAAGATGTCCTTTCCTTTCACCAAATTTCACTTCATTCCATTTGTCATTTATAAGTTATAGGCTTAAAAGATCAATAGGAATGATTAAAATCACTTTAAGAATGCATGCAATGACTGACTTATTATACTTTTGTGGTTTTGTTGTCATAGTGATTTTTTATCAGACTTATCTACAGAATGCAGCCATTCTATAGCTAGTCGCATATTCCGCAGCCATCTTTATGTTCACACAGGTTACAGGTGTGACTTGAGGGAAAAATGCATATGGTTAAATTCTAGAACTCTCCTACATCATTCCTTGTCCTCTACGAAGGTTGAGAAAAAATCTGCAAGTGGTTATGCACGTGGAGAAAACCAAAACTAAGAAGTAGACTTCTACAAGGATAAGGACTCTGCAGGTGTCTTCAGCAAAATACGAGCCCTCAACAGGAGTTCTAGTTCGATTTTGATTGTAAAAGACACCTATGCCTATTTCTATTCAATGAAAGTTATGTATTTTCTTATAAGAATAACTCGGTGAACCGAGAAACAGTTAGTTAGTTGATGTTTTGTTGTTAGTTCTAAAAGACTGTGATACTTTGTTTCTGAGCGTTTTTCCTTTAATGAAAAAAGTACAACTTCGATGCATGATCTGAAGCAACTTTGAGGAGTTAAAGATTCATGTGCCAATCTGATGGTAGAGGGCCCCTACTGTCCAAAAGGCTTTGTGCATATTTTCTAGATAAGTGACCTTTAGCTCTGTTTTGTTCTTAACTTAGGCAGTTTTGTGAGTTTATCCTCTTTCATCATGCTTATGTCATTTACTTATATTGAATATTACAGTCAATCTTGTTCTCATGAGTTGTTCCAATATATCACTAATGCGTGAATGAGATATAGCTGTAGTACTCTTGAGTTAATTACACTTTAGTTCAGTTTTGTTCATTGCATTTCAGTTTTATTGGTTAATTGCATTATAGTCCTGTTAATTAGACTTAAAAAAAACCCTCATTATTTTATATGCTGCTCTTGTTCTTAACTTCTTCTAACACATCATTATCATATGAACAAGAGTTAGTTATATCATTTTGAGTTCTTGACTATTCTGCAATTTCTCATAATTTTACAAACAGCGTTTTTCCAAAGTTATTCCAAGAAATCTCTAACCCTTGAATGAGGCTTAATAGTAACATTTTGAGTTGCAGAATGAGTTAATTCTAGTATCATAAGTTATTTTAGCATAGGTTTCCTTACTATGTTGCAGATAATATTTTCTCAAAATGTTCCAACAAATTTCTAACAATGGATGAGATTTTCTCTGTGATATTTTAAGTTGTTGTTTACTAAAGAGAACCTCATTACATCAAACTTATCCTTTTCTCAAGTTGTTCCAACATAACTCTAATGAAATGAATTGGATTGATTTTAATGTTATGAGTTACTTTTCTTATCAGTTTTACAATCTGTGGATTAGCATTTTCTGTTCTTAGGTGCCATTCATAGTTTAGAGTAGATTTTGTTCTATTTTAGTGTGATCAGTAACTTCTCTTTGCCAACAATTTAGTTCTTTTCCTCTTAGCATAAAAACACAAAACCAAAAACACTAGAAAAACACTAAACACAACGAAGTAGGAAGAAGATACCTAGGCACATATAGTGCACTTCACTTCAACAGTTTACTAGCCCTGGTTGACAATTTATGACATCAATTTAAAAACACTAAGTTGAGTAGACAATCCGTTCCCCACGCCATTCTCCGACGAGATCTTGGATAATGTAGGAGGTCAGGAGGCTTATTAATTTTCTGATGGATTTTTAGGGTACCATCAGATACATATTTCCCCTAAATATCGCAGCAAGACAACCTTCACGACAGAGTGGGGCTCCTTCCAGTATACCGTCATGCCATTTGGGTTAAAGAATGCGCCTGCCATCTTTTCGCGAGTTGTTGTGGCCGTGTTTAAGGAGTTCATGCACAAGTTCTTGGAAGTTTATTTTGATGATTGGACGGTGTTCGGGTTAGTGAAAAACCATGTAGCAAATTTGTGCATGATGTTGGATGCCTGCAGAAAACACCAGATCTCCCTGAACATCAAGAAATGCATCTTCTGTGTCCCATTTGGAATTCTGTTAGGAAAAGAGGTTTGTCAGCAAGGGCTGATGATGGACCCAGCCAAGATCATGATTATCAATAATTTGGCAGTTATAACCACAGAGAAACAACTTCACTCCATCCTAGGTCACACAGGTTATTACAGAAAGTTCATACAGGGGTACGCGTTGATCACTGCCCCGATGGAAAAGCTACTAAAGAAAGATGTGTCATTCTTCTGGGATGACGAATGTCAGAAAAGTTTCAAGCTGCTAAAAGAAAAAATGGTGACTGCACCTATCTTGATATTTTCTAATTGGGCTAAGACCTTCCATGTCGATGTGGATGCATCGGGGATTGCCTTGGGGGTTGTCCTGGCGCAGCCTGGGGAAGGGGATATCGATCACCCGGTGGCCTTCACTAGTAGGAAGCTATATAGCACAGAGCGTAACTTTTCTACCATGGAACGGGAAGGGTTGGCAATCGTATATGCCCTATAGAAGTACAGGCACTATTTACTAGGAGGGCATTTCAAGATGTTCAAATATCATTCGACCTTAAAATACCTGGTCAATAAGCCGATGTTGGGGGGGGAATCTGTCGGTGGTTGTTTCTTTTTCAGGAGTATGACTTTGAAATTATTGTAAATCCAGGAAGGTTTAACATCGAACCGGACCACTTGTCCAAAATTGAGAATGGGGAAGAGCTAACTAACTTGGATGAAGGGTTGTCGGTTTCACAACTATTCAATATCAGGGTGAGCGATGAGCACGTTGCCGATATTACCCACTTCTTAACTACAAGTACAACCCCCGACAGATAATCTGTGCCGCAAAAGAAAGAGTTGGTCACCCACGCAGCCAAATTCACTATCATTGTAGGTCAACTCTACAAGTTGGGGGTGGATGAAGTACTGCAGAGGTACGTTCTCAAACATGAGAGGCTTGCTATTCTAGCTGAGGCTCACGGAGGAGTCGCGGGGGGTCATATTTCAGGTAAATATGCGCAGAATATATTACGGGCTGGGCTGTGGTGGCCGACACTACACACAGATGCGCATAAATATTGTCAGGCTTGTGAAACATGCCAACGAACTCGGAAGCCCTCATGACGGGATGAGATGCCCCTGTAATTGCATATGGCCTTGCAAGCATTTGAAAAATGGGCCATCGACTTTGTAGTCCCCATTAACCCCCCAAGAAATAAGACAGATGCCCGGTATATCATTACGGCCAGAGATTACGTTACCAAGTGGGCAGAGGATAAAGCTGTCAAGGACTGCACTGCGGATACGGCAGCACACTTTATCTCTGAGAATATCCTGACCAGGTTTGGATGCCCAAAAATCCTGATGAGTGACAGAGGAACGTACTTCGTTAATGAAAAAATTAAATCTTTGACAGAGGAATTCCAGATCCACCATGCCAAGAGCAACCCGTATCAACCACAGGCGAATGGAGTTGTGGAGGCATTCAATAAAATTTTGGAACAGGCGCTCACCAAAGTTTTTAACGCACAATGGAGTGATTGGGACGTGCGCATCCCCTCGATACTCTAGGCATATAGAACTACGTGTAAAAATCTCACAGGATGAACACCCTTTGGCATGATTTACCGGAAGGAAGCTATTATGCCTATGGAATACATTGTTCCCAGCTTGCGCATCTCAGCCTTCACTAATATGGTGGATCCCGACATCATGGAGAAACGATTGGCACAGCTAGTAGCATTGGAAGAAGACCAGTTCGTAGCCCACTTCCATTAGAAGGTCTAGAAGGCACGGGAGAAAGCATGGCATGATAGACATATTCGACAGAAGGTCTTTTCGGAAGGAGAGATGATCCTGCTATTTGATAGTCAGTTTGCGAAACACCTAGGGAAGTTCCGCCATCACTAGTTAGGTCCCTATATGGTAAAGGAAATCACAGACGAAGGAGCCGTCCGATTAGCTACATTGTGTGGCGATCTTATGCTAGAGGATATGTTAACAAGAGTCGGCTGAAGCCCTATCAGGACTCCCCTGTGCCGATCAAATGACTATATGGCCTGAGTAGTTGTATAACGAACGTCCTATGTAGGGCTAGTGCGTCAGGATCGACGCACAAGAAGGATGCGCAAAGGATGCAACATCTGTGCAAGTGGGGTACGCAGTGGGAAAAACTAGCCGTTGGAACGGGGCGGGCACTTGGGAAACAGCGCTTCCCGTTTAAGGGAGCGGCTAACAGGTAATTAATATGGTGACTTACGAGGAATTTTTACTGTTTCTGTAATAACGAGGGGAAATTAAGAATATATGAGCTGGTTTTCCCTCAGAACGGCTATAATATGGGGAATGTTCAGCCTGTGGGGGTCACAAATTGGTCTAGCTTATTACCCTTCGACCGCTCTAATATTTATTGTCTCCTTTGGCTAACTATTGTCCGCGTGACTACGCGAACTGCACCATCCGATAGTAGCACCGCTGAATTTATCTTCCAGGCCAGGATGCCTGCTACTTACCTCATTGGCCCCCCACCTGAGACAACATCTGAAGAGGAGGGATTTGATGAATTCACGAGAAGTAACCCCAGTATCAGAGGAAATTATTTCCACCTCAACCACTTGAAAAGCCAAAGAAAAAGTAAAATAGGCACATTGGGCGGGTGGAAAGCCTCGCACTTCCCCCCGAATTCAGCACTCCCCTACGAAATTTCCCAAGAATAAATCTCTTTTCATCCCTCTAAACCCCATGGCACTCACAACAGAAGGTTTGCAAGTGACTCCGCTGACCTAGTTACCACCTTATGTTCGCTCGCGTAGAACAACGTCACGTATTCCCAACATGGATGTTGTCCACTCTTGTCTTCAGATGTCGTTGGTCCCCAAAGAAGTGCCTCAGTTGGGGGACATGGTTGGCCACCTCCCCCACATCACGCTCGATGACCATGACTTAGGCAACTTGGACACTTTTCCTTCGCTAGCTCCACACATGTACTTGGAACAAGTCATCAAATATGGTGTGCCCAAAGTGGAGCTAATGGTTTGGGTCAAGGGACTAGCCGGCGCCAGAATTTTGAACCTATTGCGCATTCCTCACTTCAGTCGCTACAACATCACCAACTTAGTTGTTTTCCAATTTCTGGCACTTGTTCACGATGGCTTCTTGTGGCTCCGAGGCCGCATACCGATTGATGCTGCTCTCATTCACCGCATTACTGGCCTTCCTATGCATGGACCTAATCTGCGAGACGGCACGGGCAAGAAATTTGAGCATCACCTTGCTAAAGTTTTCTGGGACAAGTACAAGGTCGATCGTAACAGGCAGGGATTCCTGATCGATACAATCAATAACCCAGGAATGCGCCTGGGTACTCAAATCATTTCCTATAATATGATGTGGAAATGTTAGGCAGCGACTACCCCTTCTCATGTAATTCAAGTAGCGAGTCAGTGTGAAAAGGGAGTCTGCTATAAATGGTCCCAGTACCTGGTGGAAGAATTCCTCGACAATGTGCTTGAGGCACATGAGCATGGAAAAGCATTCTACTATTCATGGTTGATCCTGCTGATAATGTTAGTTGCCTGGAAAACCCCGGAAGAAGCAATATTTCCCCCTCTAGAGCCTGGCATGTGCAAAGGGGCACGGATTGCCAACCTCTAGGACTCCAAGGACCCCCAGCGGATTGAGGAAAATAAGACCTTCTGGAAACTCTATGATGGTGCTATTGCTGCAGCCATTGATTCCCAACCATGTCTATCCCCAACCGTCTACGACAAGCATAAGCACATCGCTGCATTTCAGGTAACAATGCATAATGTGCAAATTCGAGCCCATAAAGAGCACACTTGGCATAATCTTCCATATATGACTACAGAGGCTGAAATTGAACAGGTCATCACTACTTGGCCGCCGGAATGGAAGGTCGATACACCGCCCACTGCCTTATACATAGCAGGCACGTCTGGCTACCAGGTAGTATCCAAACCAACCATTCTGCTTAGCTCAGCAATGACGTCGGTGATTCCTACCGTCACACCGCAAGTGACCCCCAGAAGTACTACCATGCAGCCTGAGCCAGACTCCCCAGCAGACTAGAACATAAAAAATGAAGAAAATGCAGGTACATCTGTCCTACAGAGTTTCAAATGGCCTTGTGGACTTTCTCAAGGGCCTCGCAAGAAGCATAAAGCCACTAAGACTGGAACCAACATGGAAGTTACCCTAATGGAGGATGATCTTGAAAAGATTTTTGATGTTGTCACCACCGCAGTTGTGGATCAATGGATTACTTGGGAAGAATAGCATAAGGGTTCTATGGAAGTTTTTCAAACCAAACCGCAGACCCTCCGGCTCAAAGATGACACCCTTCAAGCGAGCGTAGATCAAGCGAGGCAGAATAAAGCAAGCGAGGATCAAGCGAGGCAGTTGGGCCAACCAGGCCTCATTATATCCCTAACAACCCCTACGGACAGCCGACTCTTCCATCTCCCATGTGTTTCCCTTACAATGGAACACGCTGACCTGTGCAACCAAGTCCGGGGATGCCTAGTCGACCTTGATGTTAGTCGATTGGCCAATGAGCAGTTGCACGAGCTATTTACTGCCATCACCAGTGAATTGCAGCACTGAGAACTCCATGCACAGAAACACCTCAGTGAGGCTAAATAGACTATTGCGACCCAAGTTGTTGAAGCTTCCAAGATCTAGGTTGCGCATGTCGCCAATATCGCACAGCAAGCTGCCTTGGAACAGCTGATCAAACGGCTCTACGAAGATATGCCAGAAGTGATTCCTGCTTCTATCGAGCCACAAGCCAAGGCCGAAATATTGGTTACTGCCTTGAAGGTGTCCCGGACTGAGATATCGACTGTTAACACCGAATTCGACCTTCAGATATCATCGTTGCAGGTCAAGATCCAGCCTGAATCCCCCCCTCCCCCCGAAGGTGTGTGCCTAGCGAGCTTCACTAATTACAGAAGCCACAACTACTATCACAACGGAGATCGGTCAGGGTGTCACTCTACTCGCGAACGCTATGGAAATTTGGTCCCAGGTATAGCACGATCCTCTCCTCCAATAGATCGATTAGGAGTTGACTGAGAAGGAATAGGACTTTGAGCAGCTGGAAGCTACGATGTCCACCCTTGTTCCAGCTCAGTGCTTTGCACAACTTCAACCTAGCCACGCACTTCGCAGTGACATTATTGCGCTCCAACAGAAGAAGCAGGTCCTCAACGACCATCTGACACCCTGGTCGGACGACGCCCTCAAGATTTCGCGGAACATAGATGGTGTGGTACGACAGTTGAACCAAGATCTTGACAGTGTCACTGTTGCTATAGAGCGACCAACATCTCAGAAATTGGTGGAGATCGCACAGATTGTCTCCATGCAGAGCCTTCTTGTGTTGCCTCCACTTACTGTCGCAATGGAACAACTCAAAGACAGGATGAAGACCCAACCTGCGCTATGACTCGGGATGAGTCACAAGATTGTGTTGGGGGACTATTGGAACATGGTCTGCTACCCTCATTTTTGTTCAATTTTGTGATATTTTGAAATATTTAGTCTAGCGTTGGGGGTTTGGGGATGGGTCAAAACCCCCAATCATTGTAATGGGTCAAAAGGGTAGACCAAGGGTCCGCAAACCAATATTTACGGACCATAGGATAGCGCAGGCTAGCATGATGTAAATAGATGAGAACATTGAGTTTAGAAGTAAGAAATACTATAGATAGAACTGATTTACAAACTGTGAATCTATTGCATCGATTGTCTGGGTAAGGGCTCCTACTGGCTGTGTGCGTAGAGACCCTGAGTCCTGCTGTGTGCAGACCCCGCTGGCTGTGTGCGTCGGCCGATAAGTATTCTGTAAGTGGAATCTGGTTATAATTACATCAGAAGACTATTTGTGATCTCTTTTTTGCGTCTATTGCTTAAAGATATCTTGCGGTTATGACTGTTAATGATACGCACGTGGATGCGATGTTCTAAATGCAAAGACCTGGTTTACGTAATTTCTTGGTTAACTGTTATTTTCTACGCACGAAGTATTCTGCTAGATCTATTGTTATGGATCCAGGGTTAAGGGCTTATTCAATGCAGGATTGATAGATCTGAAGGTGCCCCCTTTTATTAACCTTCTCTCTCTCTGGGTGTGGAAACCTGGTTCCAACACCCTCCCATACTACTTCGGGTGAGACCTTGGTCTGCTCTGCAAGCCATTGCCGAAAGGGCCAGTATTATAGGGGTTTTTTCACAAACCTTAACACCGAACCTTAGTGAGCACCCCTCGAGCCAACAAGAAGGACACATGGAAGGAAGAAATTGACCTAGACAGAGACCTACTTTTCCAAGGTAACGCACCCCATAGACTACTAGGTCGAGCTATAACACTTCCCTGCCTCTTGAAGGGAGTGTTAGGGCCTATGCCTAAAGGGAAATGTTACCTATGTTTCATGAAGAAAAAGGGACAAATTTTGCAGTAACTGACTGACATTTCCGGCTTTTTCTCAAGGAGTTAGTCCAAAAAGCGGGCAACTTGCATTGCAGGCCTCTGATTGGACATTTCTAAACCTAACTAAGCATCCAAAGAGGGAAAAAGATAGAAAATCATGGAAACATCATGGATTTTTCCCTATTTGAACTAGTGGAGAAGAATGGCAAGGTTTATCCTCCTAAACTCATATAAATTAGAGGCTAGGGCTCATTGTCATGTTGATCAGCGGTTGTCATTGATGTCAACCCAAGCAGCACTATGGGCTAACCCAATATTGCATGGGAATTTTGACTTTCCAAATTAATATATTCTCGGTCAATAATTCTTTTGATGGTTTCTACTTGTCGAGATGTTTCCATTGATACATGGCACGCCATGTAATTCTTCACGGTCTGAGAGATATTCATGTTTGAAGTTTGTACCCCCAGTTAGTGGGCTAAAACCCCATGGGGTTGGGGCATGGGTCATTGAAAAGTCATAATTAATATTTTTTTTATGCTCCTAAAATCCCTCCCACGTTCACTTGTTGAAGCCCCTCTCAACTTAAGCATTCATATAAATTGTGATCTTCATTTCCTCCTTATGTAAGGGATTCGGCCATCTGAAACAGGTCATCTTGGAATTTTCGCTCTAACTTTTGTTCTACAAAGGTTCAGAAGCTGAAATTTTTATGAGGCGAAGCCGAAATCCTGAGGAAGCTACAGTCAAAATTTCAGATCAAGGTGCACAATATTTTTCGAGATATGATCTGTGTAAGTCAGGGTTTTTGCAGGCTCCTGAAATTCATCTCAAAAAAGTGACCTTGGTAAATTCGTCATAACTCTCTCTCTCAGTATCGGATTGGAATTCAATAAAAATTGATGGATATTGCATAGTCTTTAAGTTTTTCTCAATCAATTTTAGAAATAAATGAAGAAACAGTGACACGTGGCACGTCGTACAAGTGTGCTCTGCTGAAACAGTCCATAATTAGGGCATTGTGAGAGATTGGGTATAACTCTCTCTTCAAGAATCCAAATTGGGTCAGACCTGTGGCATTGGAAATATGACTCAGAGGAATACTACAGGATGAAACATTAGTTATTGAGGATCTAAAATGACAGAGATACACCAGATTCAATATCGAGCTCCTAGAAGGCAAGAAAAAGCTAGATCATGTGTTGTCAAGGGTTGCAAAGGACCAGACTTTCTACGGCAGAAAAGAAAAGAAAGGTGCAGCAGATGGTATCATGACAATATCAACAACCAAGGTGCATAAAAGCAGCAAGAAGTTCATCATATGAAGTCTTCAAGTGGGCAGCACTGCATACAATCATTGTAAAGGTATCATTGGAATTAGTCATTGTAAATACATTATTGTACAAATTGTACTAGTGTCTATCTGCCAAGGGTTGAAGAGGCAATGTTGGGAGGTCTAGGATCATCATTAGGTGGTTGTATCAAATTTTGGGTTATGGTCTAGTATATATTCTTCTTCTACATCATTTTATATCATTGTAAAGTGGACCATTTTCCCTGGTACGGGAGTCCATTCTTCTTTTATTCTTCTATAGGGTGGTAGGGTGGTGCTAGGGTGAGTTGTAGCTCATTGGGTGTTGGGGCATCCGTTCAGTTGACTACTGAAGAATCTCGGGCATTGGAGCGTCCATCCAATGGGAGCTGGAGAAGAATGCTTTTCTAGATTCTAGGAAGTTGGAGCTTTATTTTCAATTGGAGTTGAATATTAAAGAATTATTAGAAAAGCATTAGGTGGTTTTTGTCCCGGAGTGGGTTTCCACCTTAAAAATTGTGTGCATTTGTGTTCCTCTTGTTTGCTGCTATCATTGTACAAACACTTATAATAATTGAAGATTAACTAATGCTCTAATTGAAAGAAATACTGATTCACCCCCCCCCCCCCCCCTCTCAGTATTTCCAACATGTCAAAGGTCAAAAGGTTAATTGTGTGAGGAGCGAACTTTTGTTGTTGGGTGTGAGGTTTCATGGTTGGCTTGGTTCATTGAGAACTTTTGGCCTAAGCATTGTCACACTTGGATATTGAGGAGAGAGAGCTTGGAGTCAGAGGACTGAGGTAAGCTTGACCAAACTTATGGTTGTAATCTTCCTTCTTTGAATAATAGAATTGCCTCTATTTTTTCCACTTGGTGTCTTATTGGTGCATCTATTTATTTATTTGTTTAAGATACATGTTATAAGTGGCTTAGATTTACATGATTTTTTGTTTGATTATGTATTTGTTTGATTGTTTCTTGTGATAATTCTATGAATATTACACTAGTCTGTTGTATGTTTGCAAGATTCGAACTTGGAGCCGGTGAGGACTTCTGCCACACTACATTGTGCTCTCCAACATATTTTCCTTATACATCAAGGTAATACTTCAATACTCCAATTTTTCAATCAAGCATTAGTATGAACATGCATGTATTATCTTTGTGAATGTTGCAACTAATCTGATTGTCTGCCTTGGGTCCCAGGAAGGCCCAAGAGGGATCTTACTCTAGCTACCACTTGTGCATTTTACCCCTAAGAAGAATTGGTGACTCTGCTAGGGACTAATCCTTAGTTCTTGGTTGTTTATTTCTAAACCCTTGGTTCTTTCCCTCTATCACTTCTTTTTCTTCTCAGAAACTTTTCTAACCATTTCATGTTCGTTGTGACCATTTCATCAGCTCACATTATTCAGAACAGACCTTGCTTGACCATTATTTGCAATTTATCCTGAGTAACTCATCCCTTGTGTGTGTTCCAAAGCGTTATAATGCAGCTCCTACTTGAGAACAATGCGTTAGTCCTGCTATTGATTCATTGTACTCCTTGCTAGGCAGCATTACTCAGCCTCAAGCTTGTTATTCCACCCTTGTTGTGATTTCCCTAGTTGTTGAGTTGTTGGATGTCACTTTGGCTTTTGAATAATGGATCTCTGTGCTTGGTTGCTTGATAGCATATTATTTTTTCTTGTTTGAAAAGTTAAGCTTAGTTGCATTTACTTTTTGAAAAGAAAAAAGTTTTTTTTTTTTTAGTTTTTCTGAGATAGCTAATTTCATTCTATAAATTTTGGGTTAAATAGCT
This sequence comes from Pinus albicaulis, assembly GCA_034641835.2. Taxonomy (NCBI): domain Eukaryota; kingdom Viridiplantae; phylum Streptophyta; class Pinopsida; order Pinales; family Pinaceae; genus Pinus; species Pinus albicaulis. The sequence continues at coordinate 105,890,383 of CM076573.1, read as the reverse complement.
GTTAGTGAGGATAGATATATGTATCTTCTATAGGCTGAACTACATTATTGGATTTTTTCTATTGCATGGATGTGTGAAAATTTTCTCCTTATAGAAATACCTCTTTCGTCGAACAGAATCTAGAAAGCATTTTCTGCATGGTTTGAGTCAAAGTCACATAAAAGTTCATACGTCCAATCCCCCTACGGAGACTTATATGAAATTACACTAAAATTAAGCGCTAATAAAATCAATCAATAACTCTTTTATGAGCTTACACAAACATTAATTTAGGCTAGGATCTTGGGATAGGCGAGTGAAAAAATTACCCAAGATCACAAAAATTGAGACTAGTGCCATTAAAGAGTGAAAATCCTGCTGCACTCATACACCGCTCCACTCATAATGAAGTTAAGAGTGAGACAAAATTTAGGTGTGTGAGAAGGTAGTCCGCCTTTGATCGCATAACAGTGGGAATTTTGTGTATTGGGGTTCCCCTTGGGGATCTCGAAACTAGATCGGGGATCAAGGTGTTCTACCCATACAGCGTGTTGTCTACGACTGTGACCCCCTTGGTAGTGTTTTTTATTTGAGGTATCCATAGTAGCTATACTTCTAGGGACGTACACAAGTTGAATGGGGCAGGCTTCCCTGGTATTTGACACAGATGGAACTACTTTGTCTTCGGTTTTGGGAGGGTACTCATCTTCATGAGAGTGCTTGGCCCCATTATCTGAGGTTCGGGCGAAACTCAAGAGTAACCGTAACTGTACATATGACCAGCTCTCTATGTTTGCTATTGTGATATTGGGTTTCATCTCTAAGGAACGGTAGTTCTCAGTCAGGGTCTTACCCCTCTGGCTGCTTGATCAATTGAATTTAGAGGTTTTTTTTTTAGGTGTTTGGTTCTACTATCATTGAGACTTAATAATATATCACATTAAAATTTTGAAAAAAATTATTGGTCATCGTGGCATCCTTCAACCCTCGTCGTCTTTCTAGGCGGCAATGAGGTCTTCCTCCATTGACACCAGAGGAGTTGTCGAGTCTTGGTGACCCAGTGCCTTCTTCAGAAGAGGAGTCTCCAGTGTTGACCCCTGATTCACACATTTCTCCTCACATTATGGAATTTCCAGAGGATCCTTTCATTGGAGGTGTTTTGCCTCATTATAATCCTACTCTCACTGACCCATTGGGGCCATTATTGATTCAGGTAGCACTAGTACCATCCATGTCTTTGGCTGTACCCACATCCACTACACAACAGGCGACCTATGGGTCGTTTCCGCTCTTGGCCAGCTTGGTTCCACCACCATCTTCCCCGCTAGTTGCTAGTTCTTCACATCTGACTGGAAACCCTAGTAGCCAGAATATGCCTGGTCCTAGAAAATTGGTCACAACAACTGTGAGTGTAATTCCAAACTCTTCGATATCCGCTCCTATCGCGTTTGCTCCTAGACTTCTGGCTTCCGCTTCCACTAGCGGGGCTACCTCAATTCCCTTCAGCAACCCTTTTGGTTGGAATCCATTGTTGAGTTCGAACCCCTCGGTTGCTATGTCGGGTGGTAGTGTTACCAACACTTACATGCCAAGGTGAAATTTTGTACCCCTGCATTATATGGGACAAGCAAGTCCATCCATTGTTAATGCCACTCCTCTTAGTGGTCAACCTTATGGTGTAGGGTCTATGCCAATAGTAAATTATGCGACTAGTAGTATGCCACAAGCAAACTCTATCATGTCTATTTGGGTGAACCTTCCCCAAAACCAATTGGGGCAAGGGGTAAACTATTACCATGGGGGAAACCAAGCATTTTTCCCCTAGTACAATATCCCCTATGGACAACAACCTTACATCCTTACACCTCCACTAGCTAGAAATTATTACGAGATGAGTCCTACTTATCCCGTTGGAAACACTTTGATGGGAGGACCCTATAGTCCAAATGGTCAACCAATACCTCTGTGGTTAGACTCGGGGGCAACAACGCAATTCTCATTCTTAGCAGCCTTATACATCCCCGATCTATATAATTTGACCAATGATCTCATCAATCATAACCCGATTTGGCCTCCTGTACTGCATAAGATTCCATCATATATCCCTAAGTTCGAAGGGAAACAAGGGGAGGATCTGGCTACACATATCACCACCTTTAATTTATGGTTTGTGTCTAATTACATGGTGGATGATAGTCTCTGGCTCAGGCTCTTTCCCCACACCCTTATAGGAAACGCTACCAAATGGTACATTGATTTACCACGAGGTACAGTCAATACTTTTGGTGCCTTAGCAACGAAATTTCTCAAAAAATTTCAACTACCTGTCCGATACCAAACCATAATAGAACTCTTAACCTCGCTGCGTCAAGACACTACCACCCATATCTCCGATCAAATTCATGAATGGAGACGTAGGGGTGGTTATTCAAAGCGCCAATCCCAGATCATCTATTATCAAACTAGTTTTGTAAGTCACTCTTGCCTCCCCTTGCTAAGGACGTTTGCCAGTCTAGTGCGGTCACAGAGGACCAATCCATCCATCGTGCATAGCATATAGATCTCATCTATTCGCAATCTGGCACATTGTATTAGTTACTCCCCCATGCCCTTGGCAATCGTAATCCTCTCGCTACTCAACAACCCGGAGCACATGCCAACAGCCTCGTTGGCACAACTTCCGGAGTTGTTGTAAAACAACTCAGCGGGCATGCTTCCCAACCATCTTAGATTGCCACCGCCCCTACCCAATCAATTTCTCTTCCCACCATCGAGGTACACTTTGTGCAGTATACACAAAAACCTAGTAGTAAGAACAAGAATAATATAAAAATATCGCTCTTTTGAAGAGCAGCCCAACACTCAGAATAATCCAAATCAGAGAAACGCTACTAAAACTGAAAAAGGGAAAGACAAAACTATCAGATTCCCTTGCAAACTTTGTGCAGAGGACGACATGACATATAAATGTCCTTGACTATACGAATGCACAGATTTTATCATGCAAAAGGATTCTAGAAGGATACATGCCGTCATTCAGAACCCTTTCCCTAATACACAGCAGAAACAAAACATGGTTCCAAACCCACCACAAACCCCGCAAAGGGGCAATGGTGGTGGTCATCATTTCGGTGAAGGATCATCTGCCATTTATGGCATGGAGACTGTTGAACTCCAAACCCGAGCCAAAACCTATGGAAATCGAGTCATTGATGCTCATGAACCTTGTTCAAGTTAGAATCCACCGCTTCCCAACGATCTTCATATTGAAAGGCCTGTTGTTGACCCTATCATTCATCCCCCCAAAGGGACCCTTCAACGCACAACTCATAACTCCTCTGCACGTGCTTCCCATAACTACAACATTGTAGAAGACTTGCCGCAAGCACCGTCAGCTATGTTTGCACTCGAAGTGTTGCAAACCTGTCCAACGCAAAGGAAATATCTTCTTTCAGCCATTGGTGGAATTGAACCCCAGGATTCTATGTTAGCCATATTTTACATGGAAAAATCTAAACCTCTCCTATCACACCATCTTGATTTCTAGGTTCAAGTTGTGTCAAAAGGGAGGCCAATCCATTGCACTATCATAGATGAAGGTCCTTCGACCTATGTAATGTCAACTACGTGCTGGCTTGCTTTAGGTTCTCCTACTTTGTCTCCACCATCAAATTCCCTCAAAGCATTTGATGGTCACACCTTCCTCCCAAAAGGATACCTTGCTAGATACCCTATTACACTTAGTGGGAAAACGATAAATGTGGACATGGAAGTCATAGATCATCATCTCGACTATAATCTCCTTTTAGGTCGCAGTTGGCCTTATGCGATGACTATCATTGTCTCTTCGGTTTTCCGACTCATCCTTTTTCCATTGGATGGGAAGATAGTTACAGTGGACCAGCTATCGTTTTGCACCCTATATTATTCCACATTAGCTAGCATCATTGTGCCCCTAGTAAGAGGAGTTCATGACTCTTGCGTTAGCATCGGTATCGGTCTTCTGAAGGCATCTTCCCTTTTGGGTTCCTTTCCTCTCCCGGCACCTGAGGTTCCACAAATGGTTTCAATGATATCCACCAACTCAAATGCCTCTATCAACCCCTAGATCCTACCGGCGCCATCAAAAATTTATTCCTACGGAGATTAGATGCCACTATCACTGGCTGAGTTGGCTTATCAAGCCATCCAATCAGCATCTGAACCCTCCACTTCTGTGGTTTCAACCAATGGTACCACCCTCCCGCCCAACATTGTTCCTTATAAATATCTCCTTGATGAAGTCCTACCTTCAGACTAACCTATCTGATAGATCATGTCTCTAGAAGAACGACCTTGGGTAGAGTTTCACCATCGCGCTTCGATGTCTAATTCAAACGTGATCACTATACAAATTCTGCCTTTTTCCCCACCTGAGATCATTCCATCCACATATATGACTGTTCAAACTATTAATGCGGAAGGAAACATGGGAAATATTTCTAAGACCATGCTCATAGATATATCAGTCAAAATGGGTATTGTGGAAAATATACAGATTGGAGCTTATTGCAGTTTGGAGGAAATTGCAAGCTTGTGATGCTTTCACTTGGTCTTACGAGAAAATGCCCGACATAGATCCTTCTATTCATGAGCAAGAGATCAAGAAGTTTCGAGCATCCTTTTTATGGTATTTTTCTTGCTCATTAAACCAAAAAACCTCGAGTTCTCTTCTTCATGCTCATTAAAATTTCAGGAAGAAGTAACAAACATTCTTTTTAGGGACTTTTTCTAGCTCGTAAAACTGAAAAAAAAAACCTCGAGTTTCCTTCATTGGGCACGTTAAACTACCACAATGAAGACTATGAGCCATTATTTTCCATATTTTTCTAGATCTTTAAAACCGAAAAAGACACTAATTTTTTCTTCGGTGGACTAGTTAAAATTTCACGAAGAGGATCGAGTTTTTATTCATTTGACTCATTATAACTTCATGAAGAATATTGAGTTTACTTCGTCTCCTCGTACTCATAAAAAAATGAGGTAGATGCCCATTGAACATAGGTTTATCACTTTATCCGGATTCAAAGGACTAACTTACGGGAAAGGAACTGTGTCGAGCATACTATTATCCCTTTGTCTCACCCGGTCATTAACCATGACAAAGGTACCCCCTTGGAGTTGTCTTTTATGATGCTTTTCAGACTCACTAAATATGAAAAGATCACCAAGTTTACCCTTCTAGACTCGTTAAACCTAATCAAATGGGGAAAAATTTGGACAAAGTAGAGACTCATTCTTTTATAATTTGAAATACGATTTGGCAGCAGCACCTTGAACATGGCACTCCTCAGAAAACTCTCTCGCATTTAGCTGAACCCTTCCATCCTATGATTTTAGCCTTCGTATGTCGATGTTCCTGCATTGGTGAAATCTAACACTCTTTGGTGTTCATGAGTCTAAGATGCCTCGTACCCTGTTTGTTGTGCCTTCTATTATTCAAGAGATCATGCTATCTACTGCTTCATGTATCAACCAAGCAATCATATGCCAAAAACTATTTTCCTGTCGTAAGTTTGTACCATTGCTCTTGACTATCTTCAAAAAAAAATCATCTTTTTCCCGTTTCATGCCAACTAGTGTAGGACACCTCATTGCCTACCTTTTCACAGATCTCTTCCTATAGACTTCAACATCTTATTTAGTAAGTTGATCCAGAAACATATCAGTACCCTCGAACTTGCATACCTCAGTGGCAGGTTACCTTGTGTTTGATTGGGGGTTTTCGTCATTGGATCCTAGTAGAATGATTCTATTAGTGTTCGGCATCAACACCATTTATTCACACTTTCTAGATTGTACTATGCATCTGGGAGACCATCATCCTTATCGGTGGCCATCCTCGCATCTGTTAACATTTTTCATCATTGACTGGTAATCAAACGATTTCTCACATGTTTGACTACAAATCCTTTATTCACATGTGCAGAAATATGTAGTTTAGAGAAGTGACGACCAATACCTTGGGTTGAGGCTTACATCACTCAACTTTGTTTCCTCTCCCAAGCTCTGTATATTGTTTTCGGAGACAACTTATCAGATTGATCCTGTCATGACACAAGGTTCCACATTGTGCTTATCGGTGGACATACTGGTCATATCTCTTCCTGGAGAAATCATTTTGATACAGCTACTGAGCATGGGAATACTCGACTTCGGACAGATATTTAAATTTTTGACATGTTTTATTTGTTTCAGGTTTTCCTCGGTCCTCCAACTCCTCTCTCTCTACTACACATTTATAAAAAAATTCGACCATCGTCATCATCTTTGACCACACACTTTAGGGGGCATCTGTCACACTACAAATGACCTCATCATCAGCTCAGAGGATAAGGACACATGGAAGGAGGAAATTGACCTAGACAGAGACCTGTTTTTCCATGGTAATGCACCCCAAAGACTACTAGGTCAAGTTATAACGCTTCCTTGCCTCTTGAAGGGAGTGTTAGGGCCTAGGTTAATGCATTGTCTTGCCTAAAGGTTAGCTCAACCAGATTTATACAGAAACGAAATAAAATATAGAAATAGACATAAACATAGAGATGTAGCAGAAATAATGCTTCATTTAATTAATATCAAATAACAGAAATATGCTTACAGACATAATGGAAATAAAATATCTAGGGCACTGGTAGCTTATCTCTGAGGAGAGATGTGGCGGCTACAGGCCTCTAAACTATGTTACAATGAGGATTGAGGGCCTATTTATTATTGAGAAACAATGGAAAACTTTAAACGTCCCAAAAACCTAACCTTAGGAGATGAAGCACCAAAACTATGGGCCCCGTTTGGATAAATTGGTGTTTCAACTTCCTGTGGATGTAAATTTGGCATACGATCTTTGTTTGACACGCACCATACCTCGTTAGAAAGCTCTATTCGAGGAGTAAAAATTTTGGTGTGAGAAACATCGATCCATGTACCCATGTTTCTCCCAGTTTTCCCAAAAAAAATTCGTTTAGGGCCTCAAAATGGCTCTGGAGATTCAGGACCCGAAAAACTACTAAAAATAGTAAGTTGTGCCGAAAATGAAAAACTGAAAGAACCGATGGTGGGGGTTCAAATGGAATAGGTGGGTGGCCACCAATATCCACCTGGATCATTAGGGCCCCAAAACAGCTCCGAAAGTTTAGGACCCAACAACCTGCTAAAAATAGTAAGTTGTGTCGAAAGTGCAAAACTGAAAGAACTAATGGTGGGGGTCCAAATGGAATAGGTGGGTGGCCACCAATATCCACCTAGATCATTCCTTCCCCCTTAGGAAGAAATGGTCCCCATTGCGTTGATATCCTCCATGAGATGAGGCAAATTCTGTTGAGCTGGGTATTAGATTTGTCGAAGATGTCATGGACCTACGGGCGGACATGTTGGATGCGTACAGTAAATTTGGTTTCTTTATCAGCCTTAGATAGTGCATGTGTGGATTCTATCTGCGTAGTCACATGAGGTATGGAAACATCAGGCGGCGGTGCGTCGGGGGTCAGATCAATGGAGTGCATGTCCTGATAGTGTAGAGGAACCTCTATGAGTGAGGGGAAATTTTCCTCGTATTCCTCCATGACTTTGTCCATCTACTGCAGCCGTGCAGGGGAGCCATGTTTCGAGGCTGTAGCCACAATATTCTTCTTTTCATTCTCCGGTACCCCGCACAAGTTATTTCCCAAAGTAAAAATAAAAGAATGAGGCCTAGACTCATACATAGCATGTCACCTCCACAAGTATGGTTGGCCCAATAATACATCATCTACATCAAGAGGAGCAACATCACACAATACCTCATCCGTGAATGGCTTGTTGTAAGGAAGGCGGCACTGCTAGCGGACGCGAAGATCTCTCCCTAGATGAAGCCAACCGATGATATATGGCTGCAGGTGTGCTATGTTTGGTAGGCCACTCTGTTTCATGACCTCTGCTGAAATGAGGTTCTTTTGGCTTCTGTTATCGACAATAAATTTCAGTGGAGGCTCCTTCACCCACATCTGCGAATGGAAGACGCGCTCCCCATCCTCTGGATCCTCGGAATCCTCCCTCTGGAGCTTGGTTGTGGCAACAATGGAACTGGGGTCTGCATCAATGATTTGCTTCCCTTTTTCATCTCCCCTGTCTAGTTCTGGCTCAGGATCAGAACATGCATCTGATTCGGGTACCTTCAATTCAGCCACCAGCGACTGTTTGGCCTAACACTAGTTTGTGTTGTGAGTTGGGTTGTTATAAAATTCACACCACTTCCCTGTGTCCTTCTTTGGATTTGCAGTGTTGTTCTGAGTCGCCCCGCTTTGGCCTTACCCCTTGTTCTACAGTTTGGGGGCGCCTTTTCCTGGCTTCAAATTCGTGGATCCAAAGTCTCGCTTCTTATGCTTAAATTTCTACTCGATCTTGGTGGCATAGCGATATGTCGTGCCAAGAAATGTAATTTCGAGGAACTCAATTTCCTCTTGAATGTGTCTGTGCAGACAACTATAGTACTTGAGCACCAAATTTCCCTCTGAATCTTTAATACCCTACTTTGTGTGTAGGCTATGGAGCAAATTCATCAGTTCGCGCACATCTTGATCCCTTTGCTGCTGTTGCGTGGTCCATTGGATGTACTTGTCCTCATAGCTCCCCACGGGGTAATATTGTTCCTTGATGTCATCTTGGAAAAAATTCCAATTGGGTGAGGCCGAGAATAGAGAGGTTTTGTCTCGTCCTTTTTCTCACAGTAGGTTTCCCACTAGTCTTTGACATGGGGGACGGCTTTGAGGAGTGAAAAAATAATATTTTCTCGGTCGGATAAATCATGGACCGAGAAATAATCTTCCAGAAAATTAAACCATCTATCTACGGCATCTGCATCTATCTGACCTTCAAATATAGGAATGTCAAAGTTTACCTGTACCTTGAAGGGAGTGGCGCCTCCAAAGTGGTTTTTGCATGTAGATGCATCGTAGGTGGGCAGTCGTTGAAGGATATGAGAAAAGTTATCCATCATTGCGTTCCTTTGTTTCTCGAGGGCCTCCTCAAGCAATATTGTGATAGTATCTCCTGCTCCCTCATCTTTCTTTTCTTCTGCCATGGGAATTTTTTGGGTTTTGTGAGGCTGATCTTGCAAGGCTTCAACCAGATTGAGCCCTAACACCCTGACCTCATTGGGGACATGCAAAGAAAAAAAGAGAAAGAACAGACTGCTCTGATACCAATGATCTGGATTTATATAGGAACGTAATAAAATACAGAAATAGACATAAAGACAGAGATGCAGCGGAAGTAATGCTTCATTTCATTAATATCAAATAACATAAATATGCTTACAGACATAATGGAAATAAAATAGCTAGGGCGCTGGTAGCTTATCAATGAGGAAAGATGTGGCAGCTATAGGCCTCTGAACTATGTTACAATGAGGCTCGAGGGCCTATTTATTATTAGGAAACAATGGAAAACTCTAAACATCCCAAAAACCTAACCCTAGGAGATGAAGCGCCAAAACTATGGGCCCCGTTTGGGTAAATTGGTGTTTCAACTTCCCGGGGACGTAACTTTGGCATACGATCTTCGTTTGACGCGCACCATACCTCATTAGAAATATCTATCCGAGGAGTACAACTTTTGGTGTGAGAAGCATTGGTCCATGGACCCATGTTGCTCCCAATTTTCCCAAAGAACGTTATTTATGGCCTCAAAATGGCTCTGGAAGTTCAGGACCCAAAAAACTCCTAAAAATAGTAAGTTGTGCCGAAACTAAAAAACAGAAAGAACTGATGGTGGGGGTTCAAATGGAATAGGTGGGTGGCCACCAATATCCACCTGGATCATTAGGGCCCCAAAACGGCTCCAGAAGTTTAGGACCCAACAACCTGCTAAAAATAGTAAGCTCTGTTGAAAGTGAAAAACTGAAAGAACCGATGGTGGGGGTCCAAATGGAATAGGTGGGTGGCCACCAATATCCACCTGGATCAGCAACGTTTCCCATGTTTCATGAAGAAAAAGGGACAAATTTTGTACTAACTAACTGAAATTTCTGGCTTTTTCCCAAGGGGTCAGTCCAAAAATCAGGCAACTTGCGATGCTGGCCTCTGATTGGACATTTCTAAACCTAACTAAGCATCCAAAGAGGGAAAAATCTAGAAAAAGCATGGAAACATCATGGATTTTTCCCTATTCGAAATGATGGAGAAGAATGGCAAGGTTGATCCTCCCAAACTCTTATAAATTGGAGGCTAGGGCCCATTTTCAACAGTAGAAAAATTGATTGTGTGAGGAGCAAATTTTTGTTGTTGAGTGTGAGGTTTCATGGTTGGCTTGGTTCATTGAGAACTTTTGGCCTAAGCATTGTCACACTTGGATATTGAGGAGAGAGAACTTGGAGTCGGAGTACTGAGGGAAGCTTGACTAAATCGATGGTTGTAATCTTCCTTATTTGAATAATAGAACTACCTCTATTTTTACCACTTGGTGTCTTATTGATGCATCTATTTATTTATTTGTTTAAGATACATGTTATAAGTGGCTTAGATTTACATGATTTCTTGTTTGATTATGTACTTGATTGAATGTTTGTTGTGATAATACTATGAAGATTACACTAGCTCATTGTTTGCTTGCAGGATTCAGACTTGGAGCCGGTTGTTAGGTCTCTGTAATAAGCAAGATTGGCAAAAGTCCGATCACAGAGTTAACATCATTTCAACCAAATTTGGGATTCTAGGATCTAGCCCTCCTGAATCCGGAGAGGGATCTCTCCAATACGTACAAAGATGGATATTGTCTTTGAAAGCTTAAGGTATTGATATTAGGCTAGTTATGAGGTCCAAAGGTTTGTTTGGTTTTTCGGATGGTTGAACATAGTTGTTGTCTAAGATGGAAAGACCTATATGCAGATAGGTTCAAAAGTGAGAAGTTGCAAGCAACAAGATTAAGCTTTGGTGAAGATGAAAGATGGTGGCAGTTTCAGTCCATTGGGCTATGGAGACATAAGAGGATTTAATTGAAACAATCAGGTCCAAGAGTGGTCTGTGGGGCAAGTCATCTATGCCTAAGGATCTCTTTAAGGTTTTGATTTATGGAATGGAGTGATACATCAAGAAGGGGAAAATAAACAGATGCAGAACAAAGAGCAGCCCAGGATCTGGTAAGTACTTTGAAACTAGCCAGCCTTTGACCAGGCACTTAAGAAAAACATAGAAGTAAACTAGGATCCGGTAAGTACTTTGAAACTAGCCAGCCTTTGATACACTTCCAATAGAAAACATACAAAACAGGGGGAAATACAAAGATAACACAGAATGGTCTAAGATCTGATAAGTACTTTGAAACTAGTCAGCTTTTAACACATTCTAGGGAAACAATCAGACAGTTATGCAGACGAGTCTGGGACCAGGGCTAACCATATCTTCCTTCCAGTTCATCCTCACACAACATATATTGAAAGTAACATTTAAAAATAACATTCAGCTAAGACAATAAGACGAGGGAAAGCCAACATCCCTGTACTTAAACTGAATTAAATCATTTTCAAATAACACAGTCGAAAGAAAACATTTAAATAAAGGTTTCTCAGCCAGAGAAGGTTATTGATATACAGTAGGTCCTAACTCTGTTTAAACTGTTCTTTACAGCAGAAAATGAAACAAAATGGAAACGGAAATAAAACACAAGTTATAGTGAGAATAACATCACCATCAGCATAGACCAGGATCCCATAAATCAGCTTGTATTGATGCTCCAAACCGGTTACAGTCTTCAAATCCAGTGTGTCAATTCATCTTTCTTTCAAAACCTAACCTACCTATTACAAGCAGAGCTCCAAGAGCTAGTGAAATCCTATCTACAATAAAGACTCTTCAGCTCAGTTACAATTACAATGCTTCAGCAATTACATTAACAACCAACAATTTCTCATCTTCTACTGAGGTATTTATAGAAGAATGAGGAGGTGAAATCTAACAAAAAGATCTCTTAAGATAATAAATACAGATTCAAGGCTTCTCATCCCTTTGAGGGGCTCGATGGAGAAGTGAACAGTTGGACCACTGTATTAATGTTTACAATTTATGAATTTAAAACTCGATGGGAGTCTTATTTGACTTTGAGGCTCTGTGTAATGCGTGGAGTAACTCTGCAGATATTTCTGCATTGATTTCCTTGCAGAAGTAACTCCCTGGATGTGCTGGAGGTGAATATCGGATTTTCTTTAGTAACTTCGGCCTCTGTTTGAAAGGTTTGAGGCAACAGGTGGCTTTTATGGTAGCTGAGGAATTTATTCGCCTCATATGAAGCGGTGGAATCCCTCCTGTCAGTGAAACACTTATGATGTTCTTTAAACTGTGTTTTGAGTCGGGGATTAGGCTTTTGATAACCATCTTAGCCGTAATCCCCGTAATACTGTCTTCAATCTTCATCTGCTGCGCTTTCTTCAAAAACCGATACTCTTTAACTGTGTTCTGAATAGAACAGTGTCTTGTCGATGTGCAGGTCGCGCGGGGCTTTTTAAGGCATCAATTCCCATGGAACACTGATAAAACGTTGAATCCGACCCGTAAATGATTCTTTTTAAAAGTCCGAAGGCGCAGGAAACGTCTCTCCCGGCCTTCGGCCTTTCTCTTCAATACAGCGAAAAAAACCATTATAAAAACCTACAAAACACAAAAAACAATTAAGAAATCCTGCGGAATTAGGTTTAAACTGCTTCAGATGGTGGCGAAAGAGCGTAGCTGTTGGATCTGGACACGTGGACGGTCCAGATCTAATCGGGAGATCGCAATCGACGGGGAGAAACAAAGGGTGCAATGGAAATTGCCGATGCGATTGCGCGATCAGAAAGGTTAGTGCGATCAAGCGATGACCGTTGATCTAAGGATCAGATCAACGACGGGGAAAGAATCGGAGGGATGGGAAATCGGGGGAACAAAATAAAATACATGTGATTGAAAACTTTGCGATTTTGCACGGGCCGTTGATCTGAGAATCAGATCAACGATGGAAAGTGAATCAGGGAATGGTTAATCAGCGGAAATAACAAATGGACGTGATGCAAGAGTTGCGATGCGATGGAAAGCTCCGATGCGATGGAGCGATGGCCGTTCGATCTGAGAGTCAGATCAACGGCGGAGATCTGTTCTGAGAAGAACAGGCGGAAAACCCTTTAAAATATATGAAAACTTAATTTTTGAAATAACACAAATTTTTTATGGATCGGGGGCGGAAAATATGTATAAAGCGACGAGGCGCCCGACTGCAGGGCCGTTGGGTATATGAAATGTGATATGGTCGGGGCTTTAGTAAATCAAAGGCCAATCGCAATCGGAACTGCGGGCCTGGACTCTCCGATTAACTCATTGCGAATTCTCTGATTGCGATTGCGCAATTGGTCTTTTTGATCAACCCATTAGATTATTTTCAACATGTGACTTAAATTTTTAAGTTAAAACTTTGGGTTGGCGGGTTTTGGGTCTTTACAAAGAAAAATTGGGTTTGGGAATGAAATATTCACAAGGTTTAAGCACTGAGGGTGGGCCCAAGGTTATATGAAAATAATATGATCGGGAGTCGTAAACATTAAGGCTAATCGCAATCGGAGTCTTTGGAGTATGGAAAAGACTTGCACATTTGATTCTTTCCGATGCGATTAGCACTCGGGGTCCTTGGCATTTGGTTTTAACGCATAGGCATGTGAGGGGAAGTGGTTCGGGCTTAGCCCAAGGGGCTTAGGTCCATAGTAAATAAACTTTGTTTTTCATGAATTTCATAGTTTTCAATGGAAATGGGGGTTCCGAAATAGTTAAAAAGTGAGTTTTTAACTATGGAAAAAGGGGGTTTTCATGAATGTAAGAAGAAAAATCATAAAAATAGAGGAATTTTTATGGAAGAAAGGGATGCAAATGAAGGTTAGTTTTGAGTGGGGGACAAAAGGGAAAATGATGGTTTTTTCAGCAGTCTTTCTCTTGGAATTTAGCAGAATTTTCTGAGTATAAAATGGAAATAGTTTTCAATGGAAATAGTAATGAAGATTTTTGGACAGAGGTATGAGGCCTTCAAGGAGCCTTCAAGAGCCAACAATTTTTAGTGATAAACTTTGTTCCTTGGAGGCTCAAAAAATTTTAGCCACCTTTTTGGTATAACAAATATTATAGGTGGCTAACACCGGTGAGGAGGACTTCTGCCACACTCCATTGCACTCTCCAACAGATCTGCCTTATACATCGAGGTAATCCTTCAATAATTCTCTTTGTCAATCAAGAATTATTATGAACATGAATTTATTATCTTTGTGAATGTTGAAGGTAATCTGCCTATTTGCCTCGGGTCCCAAGAAGGCCCAAGAGGGATCTTACTCCAGCTACCACCTGTGAATTTTACCCCTAAGAATTCCTATATTTATCTAAGATTTGTAGAAGCTAGGTCTCACTGTGAAAGAATCCTTAAACCCTTAAACATTTCCAGGTTACTACGAAAACATGGAATCAATCGACAGTCTATAGCACAAATGATTTTTCTCTTTTAAAATGTTTACATTATGTATAATGTTGCTTTATTTTATTGTTGGGAAATTTAATACTTTGGGCTGAGACGATTGATATAATACTTTGGGCCATGTTTCCCACCAAAGGTGGGTGATCCAATAGGAGAAAAAATTTCTCCCACACTTCAGCCGCCCAACCATGCAACCCGTGAAAGCCACCACTAGTTGTCAATGTGCCATTTTATCTTCACCACTTGCATCGGTCATATACATTCTCACGCATCTGACAAGAGCACATGGAAGAACGTGTGCTTCCGAATAAAAAGGTACTTTATTCATTTTAAACCAGGTGCTTATACTTTTTTTTATTTGGGATTTTGATATGGATTATGGGTGACCTAGAAGAAGGAGGGGTTTTGACCATGATCTTGTTCCCTCACCTTAAATTGGGGGTTAATCTTCGATCTTAGTTTAGTGGGACCTCCCCTAATAGCCAAATGGGTATAGGAGGAGCACTACTCGAGAAGCCTTGATTGAGATAACATGTTCCATCTATCCCTATTCCATACTTAACACTTTCCATCTTACATTACAAGATATTAGTCCACCTCCATTTTTCAGGTTCAAATGACCATTTTTTATCTGGGATTTGGCACCCATACATCCACATAGCTGGATAAAGCCCAAAAAATTTCCCTGGGATATTAATACAACTAAAAGACAAATGAAATAGAATATAATGGCCATAAGAAAAATAAAATAAAGAATATAAAAATTTAAAAGATGGTTGGGACATACACATTAGCACATAGGCAAAATCCTAACATGATCTCTACCTCACCCATTATGGCCATCACTCGGTTCTTGAGCACCATGTCACTCATATACATCGTGAAAGAAACCCTTGCATGTCCCAACCCTTATGGGAAATGAGTTACCTCATCATTAAGGGGTAGCAAAACTTCTTTACATCTTGCAAAGCAAGCTTTAACCCTTTGAACTATGAGCATTGATATAAATAAAAATCAAGAAAAAGTGAAAGGCACACAAGAGGGGTGGAAAAAAAATTAGGTTGTTAACTCATGCACTTGAGATTGCTCCCTCCTTACATCTATACACTTGGGATGTGTATCCCCATCATGTTGGTCCCTTTGCCCATGGCACTTGTCCATGAAATTTTCTCCCATTCATTGCCATTATTATTCACATAACACCTATTGCTTGAAGGTTGGACTAAGGAAATGTTACTTCCCCTTAGGGGTTAGAAACACTTAATAGAGTTTTCCTTTAGCCACTCCTACCTAGGGAGAAAGCACCATTGCGAGTGGAAAGCCTTAATTTGGGAAAGGAAGCCTTAATTGAAGTGTCAAATAGCCCTTTACATTCAATCTTGATTCACTTATATGTAAAAATTACTATTATACCTAATGACTGGTTGTTTGCACTAGATTGTATGTTGTGATTATCAGGTGGTTCCACAACAACGAACTGACCGCCTGACCCATAGGTACCCATACCTCCATAGAATCATATTGACACCCTTGGGTGAGATGTTGAGAGCCATGGGAATCCAAGCAACAACAGAGCATCATACACACCCTTGGGCACCTCTAAAACCCAGAGTGCTCTAGCACTCTAGCTACATTTGATAACTTTTTGCAATGACGCACTTGGACCCAGCATGCCCCCACCCAGCCTAACATTTTGTGAGGGATAGAAGTTGATACAGAGCCCAGATGAGGATGGTGTTCTCATCATCATCACTTCAAGATTTTTGTCTTATTTACTAGTGGGAGAGATGTGGCCTACGGAATGAAATTTGTGTTGGAGTTATTTCTTTCTCTTTAGAGAATTTATCTTATATCAATGATGGATTATTTAATGCATTTTATCTTGTATGTGAGCCTTGTTTTTTATAATAAAAAAATCTTTATGTCTAATTTATGGAATTATTGGTAATCTAGGGTTTTTCTATCGTGCCCTAATTTATTGAAAATCAATTGTATAGAAGATATATATCATTATTGCATGCATTAATCATTATATAACATGTGAATTGTATTCCCCTTCAGCACTCATGTTGTAACTCTCCCAAGTGCCTTAGATCCCTCACAAAGATAATAATCAGGGTTTTGATACGAGGGCATCAAAATATCCTTACTCCTTTGCAAAGATTAGCTAGCCTTAAACATCCATAGACTCCATCCACCCTAGGACTAGGCACTCGCCACCCTTTGTTGGTGATCAAACAAACATTTATCCATTAATTTTCTCCTTTTCTCTCTTGCCTATTTCAACCCTCTTAAGGCCAAGCAACCAACTAGGCCTTGGAGTGAATTTATTGGGAAGAGGAGTTTTGGAATTGGAAGAATCTAAATACCACAAAATCATTTCCTTTTGGTAGGAATTCACTTCTATTTCATCCATACTTTTTCTTTCCCTAGTTGCTTTCCCTAGGGTAAACCCTAGTTTTCATTTAACTTCAACTTGGGGGGCTTATTGAGTGTTTCATGTGCCTTATCCTTATTGGAATACATTATCGTAAACCCTTTCTTGCCATATTGACCTTGGGATATCCTGACCCTCATCATACCAATCAAACCCTAGGTTTTACATTTCCCTAATTTGGTCCTCTCAAGGAAAGAGAATTGCCTTCTCTTGGAGATTTGTGCCTAAAATTGTGTCTTTCTCTTAGAGGCCTCTTTGTGTCACCATACACATTGAATCTAGAATACTTGTTAGGTGACCTATACACATACTAGGACTCCACACATTGGTGAAATTCCATATAGAGCAGGATGTTTTGGTTGTGGTGATAGTGGTTCGTTACCCCATTATTGTCACTTGGTATACTAATAGCCTTGTAAGGGTACCCCTATCCAAGGTCTACTAGATTTTGCGACAATAGGATGACAGGGAAATTGACACTTCCCTGATCAACATTAATATTAAAATTACCAATCAAACATATACACCTAACTTTGACTTGATATGGCACTTATGCAGGAATTTTGTTCAGGCCTACACATCCACTCTGACCTAATTTGGTATGGACAATCTACAACCTTGGTTCGAAAATACCTTTTAGGGCTATATATTATAATATTCATAGAAGCTAGGTCTCACTGTGCAAGAAGCCTTAAACCCTTAAACATTTCCAAGTTACCATGAAAACATGGAATTAATTGCTAGTCCGTGGGACAAATAATATTTCTCTTTTAAAATGTTTACATTATGTATCAGGATACTTTATTTCAGTGTTGGGAAATTTAATACTTTGGGCGAAGAGCGAAATCGACACTTCCCTTTATTAACATTAATATTATATTTGCCTTATATCATATATTTTAGGCCATATGCTAATTGGTTTCATAGACAAATTACTTATATCATATATTATGTTTACTTCTTCTTTTTTGTCAGTCAAAAACAACATTATATTATCATTTTAAAATTTACATCAAGATACAACAGATCTGAATTACATTTGAAAATTATAGGCTTCAGAAAATACTTTTCCAAAGGCCTACAAAACACTAAGCCTGAAAGAGAGCCAAGGCAATCGGTGCCTATGGTTATTTCTGGCACAAAATGGAAAAAAGAAGAGCAAAGAATAACATCATGGAGGGTGATTGGGAGGAAATACAAGCGGTGCAGTGAAGAGGCCTGCACGGTTGTGGACGTGATAGTCAATGTGTTTCACCTGAATTTTGAGGGCTCGAAGGTGGTCATGGGAGTGCCGAAGCTGGCGTCGAAGACTCTCCATAGCATCCATAGTTTCATTCTGCAGATGTTGAATATCATTAATGCAAGCAATAAGTTCATTTCTCTCCTCAAACCTCTGCTCCTGCATGTTGTCCAGGTTGAATTATATATGTTGTAGTTGAGTTTCAATCATGTCCAGGGCATATATTATGTTTTCTTAACAACACAATAAATTATAATATTAATACTATAATATACTATTATATTAATAGTATCAATATTAAATATTAAATATTATTTTATATTAATAGTATTAATATTTACATTAATATTACTTATTAATTATTTGTAGAAATTATATAACTTATGTGTTATATGTCCAAGATTCTCCTGATCTCACACTATTCTAACTTCATGCAAAATACAGAATCTATTCCACCATTGATCATTTGCGGAAATTAAATCAAGATTGCAATGCACACATGAAACAATAAAAATTCACACACATTAACACAGTTGTTTAATGGGAAAGCCTGAAGCTGAAAACCCCAAATATTTGTATATAATATATGTCATAGAGATCATGTAACAATCCTCATACAAAGCTGATCATATCAAGCTCTCAGTACAATACAATCGCTACACATTAATCAGGCTCGGTCTTGCAAATCCATGCAGGTATTTCTACTGCCTTCTTTGCCTCTGCGTACGATCCTGCTTTGAGGGCTAGCTCTCGAATGAGTTCGAATTACTCGACCTTGCTCACATAATCCTCATTGGCATCTCCTTTGATTTTTGGATTACAATCAATGCATCACTATAGTCATGGCCAGTAGTCACACTTGCTCTTTCACCTATCTCTTCACGGTCTCACGAAACTGCCATGCAACATGGTTAAGCGATGTACTCTTCGGTTGATTAATGAGTTATTATTTAGTGAATTAATTAACTAATTAATTCACACCACTCTCACTAGTGTATCAATCAGTTAGACTAGATACAACTATCTCAACTGAGTCTAACTGAGTTAAACTAAATACAACTCCACCAACTACTTCTCTAACTCCACCAAACTTTGTCACATGAGTTCTAACTGAAGTCCTCATGCATTGGCTCCAGTAAACCCTCGGGAATAGCGTAATTCCTTCTGTCAGCTGCTGTGCCACATCTGTGCACTTAACTGAAGTGCTCCAAGAGAATAAGATAATGTTTAGAGTCCAAATATTATTAAGAGCTAATAATATTCGACATATCTATTTTTAGACTGGCAGTCTAAAAATAGACTCCGCCCAATATGTCTGAAAATATAAGTCCATCTATTTTTCCAACTTGACCAACCATCCACAAATAACATCCTGCAACTCCTAGAATATGATCGACATGTCTAAAAAGAGACATAGTCTAAAAATAGACTTTGCGCCAAAAATAGCTTGCGGGCCCACTTAGTGAAGGCAACTCTTTTCACTAAGCTCATCATATTGTTGAATCTCAAAACTCCCTCTCAACAAGATAGGGATTATCTACCACCCCGATCCTGTCTCTATGGTATTCGAATTTGCTCCTGGTGAGCGCCTTCGTCAGAATATCTTCATCCTGATCCTCTGTAGGAATGTAAGAAAGCAACATGATCTTCCGCTACACACAATCTCTGATATGATGGTACCAGATGTCAATATGTTTAGATCTATCATGAAATACTGGATTAACTGAGAGTTTAATGCAACCCTTATTATCACAATCTATCACGGTAGTATCTAAATGAGAACCGAACAACCCGACCAGGATCTTCCTCATCCATATAGCCTTGCATGCAGCCAAACTTGCTGCCATGTACTCGGCCTCCGCTGAACTGAGTGCCACAGATATTTGTTTCCTGCTGTACCAAGAAACTGTTGTAGATCTGATACTGAAAATCCCTCCTGATGTTCTATTTCTATCCGTTGGGCTTCCTTCCCAATCTGCATTCGTGAAGCCATGCAGCTTCAACTCATCTGACTGTCTGTACCACAATCCATACCCAGATGTGCCCCTGAGATACCTTAGGACATGCTTGCCTGCCTTACAAAAGAGCTTGGTAGGATTCACCCTCGCTTGTGAAAGTTGGTTCATAGCATAGCATATGTCCGGTCGTGTATTGACTAAATACATGAGCGAACCAACCAACTGTCAATAAACAGTGGCATCCACTAACTCTGCCGATGTAGCATCCTCTTTCCTCCAACCACCAAGAAGAGGAGTGTCGATAGGCTTGTAGCCTTGCATGTGAAACTTCTCCAGTATCTCCCGGGCATACTTGCGTTGAGACACAAACAGTTCACCTTTCTGCTACCAAATTTCCAATCCCAGGAAATAATGAAGGAGGCCCAAGTCCTTCATCTCAAACTCCTTTGCAAGATCTGCCTTGCATGAGTGTATCAACAGTTCATCACCTGTTAGTATTAAATCATCTACATAAATCACAATGATAAAAATCTTACCCTCAACCACAATCTGGTATAGGTTAGGATCCACCTCACTCTTGGCGAAACCAAGTCTGGTGAAATAACTGTCTATCCGTGTGTACCAAGCACGAGGTGCTTGTTTCAGCCCATACAGCGCTCTTTTGAGCCTGCACACATGCGACTTGCTGCTGAAGATTTCAAATCCTTCAGGCTGCTCAATGTACACCTCCTCCTCAATGATTACGTTGAGGAATGCAGTCTTCACATCCATCTGATGAATGTGTCAACCCATCTACACTGAGAGAGCAAGGATGGTTCATATGGAAGAATACCTTGTGACGGGTGCAAAGGTTTCTTCATAGTCAATCCCCTCAATCTGTGAGAAGCCCTGGGCAAAAAATCTTGCCTTATACTTCTTGATGCTCCTGTTAGCAGCTTTCTTCACTTTGTAGATCCATCTCGAACCTACCACTGATTTCCCTTCCGGCCTTGGGACAATCTCCCATGCATTGTTTCTGACAATCGAATCATACTCTTCCACCGTGGCATCTACCCATGCAGGATCCTCCATAGCTTCCTTGAAAGAGGATGGCTCTGTCATGATACACTTGCTCATCAAAGCCATGTATCCAATAAATCGGTTAGGTGACTGTCTCTATTTGCGCTGTGATGTAGGAGCTCCTACATTCTGCGCTGCATCAAGATTCAGTCGCTCAGCTTCTGTAGTGCGCTTCCGCCCTTTGATGTTTAGCGTTGGATGAGTGGTTTCTTCCACTCCATGAACCTCCTCTTGTGGTTGATCCACATCTTGAGGCTCATCTTTAGGAAGCAAGTAGCTCCTCCTCTGCATGCAAGTGCAGCTCCCTCTCAAGCGACAACTTCATGGCTTTCTCCTCATGAAATTTGATATCCTGTCGCACGACAGTCATCTGACTATCTGGAAAATAAACATGATAATTGTGGGGTGTTTCTGTGTACCCCACAAATATCGCAACCTCTACGATCGGCTCCAGCTTCTTCCTGGCATCCTTCGTCACATTAATGTAAACAGGTGAGCCAAAAATCTTCAAATGAGAAATAACAGGCTTCTTACCAGAAAACGCCTCTTCGGGTGTACTCATGCCAAGTACTCTATGAGGACAACAGTTTTGCACATAAATCGCAGTATTGCATGCCTCAGCCCACAAGTGTATGGGAAGGCCCTGATCATGCAACATCGCCCGTGCATCACCCACAATCATTTTTTTCTTCCTCTCTGCGACCCCATTCTGCTGTGGGTTATGAGGCGCTATGAGTTCTCTTCGAATTCCTTCTTTGCTACAGAAGTCTTTGAATTCGCCAGAGATGTATTCACCACCATTATCGCTCCTTAGAGATTTCACTTGCTTCCCCGACTCTTTCTCAACCAGTGCCTTGAACTCTCAGAACTTTGAGTATGTCTCGCTCTTCTTTTGCATGAAGAAGATCCAGCACTTACGAGAAAAGTCATCAACAAATATCACATAATACCTATGCTTTGTTGTTGAAGCAACCAAGAAAGGTCCACACACGTCTATGTGAATTCTCTCAAGGATCGTCGAGGCATGACTACCTTCTCATGAAAAGTGGTCTTCACAAATTTTCCCAAAGTAGATCCCTTGCACTGATCTGACTGCGCAAGTGTACCTTTAGGAAGCCCAGTAGAAATCTCGGCTCATGGGAGCGTATCTTCTTGCAATCCGGTCCATCTTGAAAATCTTAAAGCTACTGATCTCCCTGCAGTGAAGTCACCATGAAGCATTGATTGTTGAATTTTTCAGTGAATGGAGTCGCCAGGTGAATGATTTCAACCTTCTGATGTCTGATCGTTGTCCACCATCAACCATCAGATCTAAACTTGATTACATGTACTGGGGAAATTTATAAGTTAAGTGTTACGATTACAAGCTAGACCGGAGATCGACTGAAGTAGCATTTATCTACTATGCACTCGCAGAGCAAGAGCAGTTCGAAGGCTACCTGGCGTGACTTCAGGCTCCGTCTGTAGCTATAAATCAAACAACACTAACCAACAAACCATTTCTCCCCAGTATGGTCGCCACTATGTTAGTTCCCAAGTCTACCTTAGGCTGAAATAAGGTAAAACTCAAGGCAACATCAAACCAAGCTCAGCCTCGTAGCTAGCCCTACGAGGACAGGAGAGGGCTCTCTCCGGGTCTATCTCGGAAAAAGGTCTTCAAAAGGGGCTGAGATGAATTATAATGGATACTGATTTTAGGCTAGTAAATAGATAGGAAGGTTTGATTTAAATTTTTTGGGTTTTTGTTGGAAAAATGGGAAAAACAATTTTGGGCTCGGGGATGAGGCCAGATCTTTGCAGAATTCGAATTGGGGCAAGGTAGGCAGTAGTCTTGATGATTTTTGATTATGTGTATGGATGGATCAGAATGACAAGGAACTGAAGAGGGCAATGGAGAACAAGGATCCTCTCCAAACTGGCGAAAACATATAAAACTAAACAAATTTAAAGGCAGAGCACTGGAATCAATGGATTCTACCTCATTTACTCATTCATTTAGTTTCAGAAGCAAAAGAAGGGAATGGAATACATTAAACATTAAATAACTTACAAATAACTGAGATAACACACCATCAAAACTGAAAGCCACAATAATCGCAACAGGTGCTGCAAAACCTCTGATCTTTCCTTAGCCAAAAATGCAGAAAATATGTACAATAGTGTGCCAAACTTTTCCCAAGAGTCCAACCCTGAAAGTGTCTCAGAAAATACAATAAATAGACAATTATAACCCCTTCCCATGCCTCTAGGGGTCGAGCTCATGCTTCTAGGAGCAGTTTGAACCAATTCTAAACAAAGAGCTAAAATCTAGGCAGCCAAACAACTTGCCTCTATAAGCTAGGAAACTGATCCATTCACTTGATTTTCACTTTTTTGTGAATGAATCATCTAGAACAAGTAAATACATGGCAAAATTACATCATGGTTACCAAATTACATCAAGCTAGATCAAAAATTACATCAATAGATGAAACTAGTCACAACTGGCCGAATTCCTGAGCTGGAAGGCAAAAATTTGGTCAAAATCCTCTATGCGTCGCGCTCCAAAGCTCTATGCGTCGCGCTAATTTGAGCCTACTTTTGGGGCACTTCCCGGAGTCCAAATTGAGCTCATGATAGCTCGTTGGAAAGCCCTGGATGTTGGCTATCCAAGCCAAGTGGAATTTTTCAATTTGGAGCTCATTTTCCCCTCCAAAAATTCAATCTCCCAAGAGTACTTCCTGCTGGTGAAAAAGGTGGCAGAAAGGTGGTTTTCATGGTGTTTTTGGCCCTTTTGATCATCTAGAACTTGATGAAATGCTTCAGAAATTCCTAAACACACATAATTTACCACGAAAAATCCAAAAATGCAAAAATTTCCTCCAGAAGATGTCCCAAACGTAAGCGCGCGTCGGGTGGCGCGATGCGTTGGGCGGAAAAACCTGTTTTGCAACCAAAATGAAAAAATGAAAAAATCTTCTCCAAATTTGCTGAAATTTGGAGTGAAGGTCTCTCATCATGTCTCATGCTCGGAAAACGAAGCCTCGGCCAAAATCCGGAGTGGATCAGGCCTCTGTCGCCGTTTCAGTGCTCTGCTCAACCTTCTCTTCAGGATCTTCATTTTTGCTCTGCAAACGTGCATGCGGGCCCAATAATGATTCTTCATATGACGGAGCATGTCTTTGTCTCTATTGGCCTTCTCCAAGAGCTTCTCCAGATGAATGTTAACATGCATAAGGTTGGTCTCTCGCTCAATTGGTGTCATGTCACCTGGTCTCTTTCGGGCCAATTCCCGATCCTCACAGATTTGCCGCAACTCTATGAGCGTGTGTTGATGTCGAAGGCGAGACCCCTTCCACACCATGTGGAGATAGTACTCGCGCTGCTGATGAAGTTAACGAGACCCCTTCCACCCCAGGTGGAGATAGTACTCGTCGTGATGCTGCAAACTAGGCTCTGGCGCCTCTCTGATATGTAACGGCCACTTTTATGAGATCTCCTTGACACATTTAGCTCTGCGGTTGATGAATCACTGTCCTGCTCATACCCCTACTCATAAGGTGAATCTGTCTCTGACATGGCGCTGAAAACAAGGTGTTTGACAAATATATGTTGATATATGTATGGTGAAAACAAGAGTTAGGTGTATGTCTGAAAATGATGAATTGGTGCTTGCCTTTCAATACCAAATATGCCAAATGTATCAAGCATGAAATGAGGGACTGTGGGAAGTATAAACAGTGGGCATAAAGGACTGTCAAATGAAACTTAGCTTGTGAAAACAATCATCTGACTGTATGGGGATTAGGGATTTGGGAATTAGGAATAGTTGCAAAGGATATGGGAGTGGGATGGTGATGGGACTTGTAGTTTTTAGGGATAGGTATAAATGCAATGAAAAGACACCCTTAAGCTAGGTGAATTCAAGGATATAGAGATAGTCCATTGCATGTTTTGGGAATTGGGAATTTAAGTGATATGAAAGGGGAAGGGTGATAGGAAATAGAAGGGTTTTTAGGGATAGACAAAATAGGAACCAAGGATATAGTTGGTTTTGGGAAGTAAAAGCAACGGGAAAAGATTGTAATAAAAATGTAATAGTGATGGGGAATGGAAAATAGGGTGATAAATGACAATATTTCGGCACCAAAACTCAATTTTAAACTTCACACATAAACCCTATGAAGCAGCCTTTGATATAAATATAGGGTTTGTTTTTCATCATTTAAACTCTTGATCTTTGACCTCCAAACACACCAAACATGAGTTTATGAACTTAATTGAGCAAAAAAACCAATTCAATACAAGAATTTGGGAGCAAATGACAAAATTATGATTTCAGGCCTGTGCGCCGCGCACCAACCCAATGCGCCGCGCATAAACCCAATGCGTCGCGCCCACTTTTCTATGTGCCGCGCCATTTTGCAGGAGGCTTTCGGAGGCCTTCCCGATGTCCAAATTGGGCGTGTGATAGCTCGTTGGAAAGCCCTTGGAGTATAATTTCCAACCCAAGTGGAATTTTTCAATTTTTAGTTCATTTACCCTATCAAAAATCAAATCTCCCAATACTGGTCAAAATGAGCAGAATGAGGCTGCCTCAAGGCAGAGTGTTGTTGCAGTCAACTTTTGAAGGTCTTCCTCAACTCCAAATTGAGCTCATGATAGTTAATTGGAAAGATATTTGTGTCTAGTTATCATTTGACTCATCAAGCAAGTCATTTTGCCAACCAAGCTAGGAGAAATCTTGATTTTCCCAAGGTCACTTCAGAGGTGCATCAATTCTCCAAAGGCGATTGTATTTTTGACATTCTCTAAAACCATGATACCTGTGTAAAAATTGAAGTATTTTTTTCTTCTTTGGCATGTTTTTGAAAAAAACCTCTCTCATTTTTCCAAAATTCATCTTTTAGTGCTCTGAAACATCATTGGAGTAAAACCTATCCCGATGGGTGGAACAAGGGATTTGTCGAAATGAATCGAAATGAAGGGGATAAGGGGCTTCTAAATTCTTGGGGAAATTTTTGGAAGTAGGGAGGGATGTTAGGAAGTAGGGGAAAGTGGAATCTCAGAAATTGAGTGAGGGGAAGGGGTCCAAAAGGGCAAAACACAGGCCTAGTCTAGAAAATTGCCAAGTTGTAGCAAGAAACTAGGGTTTGTGCAAAAGTGAAGAATTTGGGGGATCTCAGTGATAGGAAGTGTTTAATCAGGTACATTAAGGATATGGGAAGTTTTATGAACATCAGGATACAAGTTTTGATGATGATTTGACCATCCAAGAGCAATTACCTCCAAAACCCTAGGAGAGGGGAATGAACCTTACCTAGGCACAACTGAAGCATGAACAAGGTGTAAAATGACCCTTTGGAACCTGACATGATGATGACAACCCTCTTAATGATGGTACACTCAGCTGAATGGTGACATGAACTGACATTTGGACAACTTTGACAAGAGTAAAAGAAAACCCTAGACCTAAAAACTCCAAAAGACTCTTTGCTGACCAAAGGCCATCCATTCTGATGAACTTTAATGATCAATCACAAGCCAGCAGATACATGACATGAGAAAAATGAAAAAAAAGGCCCTTCCGTTCAGATTATGGCATGCTCCCTAGCGAAATGCAATTGAGTGAATCAAGCGAGACACCTAAAAATGAAATGCAAAAAGAGTTTTTGATCTCTGACGGAGGACTAACAAGACCAACTCTAACATTGGCTCCAATGGGGATGGTAGCTCTAGCTTCATGGAGGTGCCAAGAACAGCAGATATTTGGGAGAGTAGACCAGGGCCTTCATCCATTGGGCAATGGAGTCCATTATTTTGACAAAAGACTGATGACTGAATTTCGAACTGAAATCACTGAAAGACTTGACCAAACACAAATGACTCATGACTGACTTAAGACAAGAATTTACAAAACTTTTGAAAAAGGCAGCAGTTCATCAAGATTTGAAAACATGATGAAAACCACCTGCATACTGTTGAAATATATACAATCATGTATAGTGAACTTTCCAATGTAACCAATCAAGCAGATGGCTTCTTGACTGATTCTCCCGATCAGATCTCCTGGTCAACAACAAATACTGGTAACTGGGCATCCAAAAATATAATTGGCCATGATCTCCTTCATCACTGAACACGGCAATAATCACCTTCACTGCTGACTGCAACAAATTTTCCATTGGATCCTGAAAAACATGAAGATTTACCTCTTGCCGAAGAAATAAGGTGTCCATTTCTATTAATTTTGATCTGTCTTCATAATGTTCTTCAGTAAAAGTATGTTCCTGGTCTTCAAAACATTCTGAATAAATAGATGGGCAGCTCTCCTCTTGGAAAAACATTTCAAAACATGAGACAAATGAAGAAGAGTCTAAAAGGCATTCCTGAATGTTTTGATCTTCTATAGTCTGAATATATTTTTGATCATCTTCATATGATATAACAGCCAGATTCTCATTACATTCATCAATCATAAGAAAAGAAACTTCAGATAATTCTTGAAACCTAACACTATCATTTCTATCATCTACCATAATTTCATCAAGAGAAACTTTTTCACTTATTTGAACGAAGATCTCTTCTTGTTTTGTATAAACTGACTGGATTATCTCTTCATGAAGGCTTTGCTCTGATGAAATGAGAACATTTGGATCCATAACTGTGTCTTCTGCATTCCAGGTGATCTCAACGGCAGAATTCTCTTTCCTGGGATTCAACACAAGGTATTCTTGGTCATCACAATCTGAATGTAAATCTGAAATAGCTGACTGGACATTATCACAATCTGCAATTGAAACTTGACTTCCCTGCATGCTGTCTTCTCCTGTGGGCAGATCTGAAATGAAACTCTCTCTTTCATCATTTTCAGCCATATGATCTTCAACCTGCTGCAAATTTTCCTGAGCATCTTGATGGGTATCCTCTAGGTTCTCTTCATGTTGCTGAAATGGTTTCTCGTACAGAGCCTCCATGATTTCTCCGTCCATGAAGTCATTATCCCCATAAAAATTCTCAAGATCTTGAATGAAATTACTAATGTGTTCACAACAGTTCTACACTAACATTAAAGACAAACAAGATTCTCTATACCTTTCAAAGAATATTGAATGAAAATCCTTTAGGCAATAAATAGAAGCAGGTGGCAAACTTTCATACCAAGATCGGGCTTCATCTTCCAGAGTAGCCATAAACATCGTCATCAAACAGTCTTCAGGAAAATCGATCTTTAATTTATGCACATGAATGTGAAATTTCACCAAATGAAGAGCAGCGTCATTACTTTCCACATTTCTGAACATAGGCAAATTCTGAGGCCAATCTACCTTGGGCATCTTATTTGGAAAACCTGGGATGTGATCTCGGCTCATGGGAGCGTATCTTCTTGCAATCCGGTCCATCTTGAAAATCTTAAAGCTACTGATCTCCCTGCAGTGAAGTCACCATGAAGCATTGATTGTTGAATTTTTCAGTGAATGGAGTCGCTAGGTGAATGATTTCAACCTTCTGATGTCTGATCGTTGTCCACCATCAACCATCAGATCTAAACTTGATTACATGTACTGGGGCAATTTATAAGTTAAGTGTTACGATTACAAGCTAAAGCAGAATCGGCCGAGTAATTTATCTCTTATGCAGCACGCCAGGTATCAAGAAGCCCAACTAGAGCTACCTGGCATGACTTCAGACTCCGTCTGTAGCTATAAATCAAACAACACTAACAAGCAAACCAATTCTTCCCCAGTATGGTCGCCACTATGTTAGCACTCAAATCTACCTCAGGATGAAATGAAGTAAAACTCAAGGCTACATCAAACCACGCTCAGCCTCGTAGCTAGCCCTACGAGGACAGGAGAGGGCTCTCCAGGTCTATATCGGCAAAAGGTCTTCAAATCTTCAAAGGCTGAGATGACTTATAATGGATGCGATTTTAGGCTAGTAAATAGATAGGAAGGTTTGATTTAAATTTTTTGAGTTTTGTTGGAAAAAAATGGGAAAACAAATTTTGGGCTCGGGGATGAGACGGATCTTTGCGGTCGGGTGGGGCAAGAGAGGCGGTAGTCTTGATGCTTTTGATTATGTGTATGGATGGATCGAAAGACAAGGAGCTAGAAGAGGAAAGGAGAACAAGGATCCTCTCCAAAGCGGCGAAAACATATAAAATTTTTGGCATTTAAAGGCGAGCAAGTTTTGGGACAATGGATTCTACCTCATTTACTCATTCATTTAGTTTTAGAAGCAAAAGAAGGGAATGGCATACATTAAACATTAAAGAACTTACGAATAATGAAGAGAACACACCATCCAAAACTGAAAGCCACGAGAATCCCAACGGTCTTCATAAAACCTCTAATCTTTCCTTAGCCAAAAATGCAGAAAATATGTACAATAGTGTGCCAAACTTTTCCCAAGAGTCCAACCTGTAAAATGTCTCAGAAAATATAATATATAGACCATCCTAACCCCTTCCCATGCCTCTAGAGGTCGAGATCATCCTTCTAGGGGCTGTTTCAACCAATTATAAACATGGAACTAAAATCTAGGCAGCCAAACAACTTGCCTCTATAAGCTAGGAAACTGATCCATTCACTTGATTTTTACTTTTTTGTGAATGAATCATCTAGAACAAGTAAATACATGCCAAAATTACATCATGGTTACCAAATTACATCAAGCTAGATCAAAAATTACATCAGGAGGTGAAACTAGTCAAAACTGGCCGAATTTCTGAGCTGGAAGGTGAAAAATAGGCCGAATTCCTCTATGCGCCGCGCTCCAAAGCTCTATGCGTCGCGCTACTTTGGACCTGATTTTAGAGGCCTTCCAGATGTCCAAATTGAGCGTGTGATATCTTGTTGGCAAGATATTGGAGTCGACTTTCCAACCCAAGTGGAATTTTTTAATTTGGAGTTCATTTACCCTGTCAAAAATCAAATCGCCCAAGGCTAGTCAAAATGAGCAGAATGAGGCTGCCTCAAGGCAGAGTGCTGTTGCAGTCAACTTTTGAAGGTCTTACTCAACTCCAAATTCAGCGCATGATAGCTCATTGGAAATATATTTGTGTATAGTTATCATTTGACTCATCAAGAAAGTCATTTAGCCAACCAAGCTAGGAGAAATCTTGATTCTCCCAAGGTCGCATCAGAGGTGCATCAATTCTCCAAAGGCGATTGTATTTTTGACATTTCTCTAAAACCATGATAGCTGTGTAAAACATGAATGAGGTTTTTTTTCTTTGGAATGTTTTAGACAAAAACCTCTCTCAGTTTTCCAAAATTCATCTTTTCTTTCTCTGAAACATCATTTGAATGAAACCTATCCCGATGTGGGGAACAAGGGATTTGTCGAAATGAAGCGAAATGAAGGGGATAAGGGGCTTCTAAATTCTTGGGGAAATTTTTTGGAAGTAGGGAGGGATGTTAGGAAGCAGGGGAAAGTGGAATCTCAGAAATTGAGTGAGGGGAAGGGGTCCAAAAGGGCAAAACATAGGCCTAGCCTAGAAAATTGCCAAGTTGTAGCAAGAAACTAGGGTTTGTGTAAAAATGAGGAATTTGGGGGATCTTAGTGATGGGAAGTGTTTAATCAGGTAAATTAAGGATAGGGGAAGGTGTATTAACATCAAGATACAATTTTTGATGATGATTTGACCATCCAAGAGCAATTACTTCCAAAACCCTAGGAGAGTGAAATGAACCTTACCTAGGCACAACTGAAGCATGAACAAGGTGTAAAATGACCCTTTGGAATCTGACATGATGATGAAAACCCTCTGAATGATGGTACACTCAGCTGAATGGTGACATGAACCGACATTTGGACAACTTTGACAAGAGTAAAAGAAAACCCTAGACCTAAAAACTCCAAAAGACTCTTTGTTGACTAAAGACCATCCATTCTGATGAACTTTAATGATCAATCACAAGCCAGCAGATACATGACATGAGAAAAATGAACAACAAGACCCTTCCGTTCAGATTATGGCATGCTCCCTAGCGAAATGCAATTGAGTGAATCGAGCGAGACACCTAAAAATGAAATGCAAAAAGAGTTTTTGATCTCTGACGGAGGACTAACAAAACCGACTCTAACAAAATCTTCTGAGAAATCCATGATATGTTGATGCATGTCTCCTCTATTCAAAATCCAAATGAACCGACAGCACGTGCATGTAGGAGTTTATTGTGTGAAACCATTTTTGACAATGTTAAAGAGTGCAACTAGGGGCTAATTCCCCCCTTCCTAGAAGCCTGTTATGAATAAAATATATATAAATAGCTTTAAATAATAATTGTTAAACACACATGGATATGAACACATTATGAAAGATAAGCATCAAATAGTTATATTATTCACAATGACATATTTATAATACATTGGAGTGATCGTTGGATTCCATATTT
Organism: Pinus albicaulis; assembly: GCA_034641835.2. NCBI lineage: Eukaryota > Viridiplantae > Streptophyta > Pinopsida > Pinales > Pinaceae > Pinus > Pinus albicaulis. Next base: position 105,858,835 of record CM076573.1, on the reverse strand, counting down.
CAAGGTTTCTTGGACTCCCTAAGACTATTCAACTTCCACACCAACCCTTAGAGGATTAGGTGTCCAACATTCCCCCCCTTAATCTGAAGGGGTATGTATGATTCCAAGAAGAGAGTTGTAATACAAAATGTGTAAAGTGATATCAATCCATCTAATTCCCAAGGTTGAGGAAGGAATCCCAACAGAGGTAACCACAAACCGAGCTTTTGACTTGGTATCTAGCCCTACCAAGTTGGAGAGGGCTCTCTCCAAAAAAATCACAGTCAAGAGGGCTGGATGAAAAAGATTTTAGGTAAGGTATGGAATGGGTTAGCCACCTATAAAATGTGTTATAGAAAAAGGTGGCTAAGACTTTTTTGAGCCTTCAAGGAACAAATTTCATTGCTAAAAATTGTTGGCTCTTAAATACTCTTGAAGGCCTCATGCCTCTATCCTAAATCTTCATTGCTGTTCCCATTTTATACTCAGAAATTCTGCTAATTTCATGAGAAAATACTGCTGAAGAACCATCATTTCCCCCCTTCTCAAAACCTTCATTTTCTCTCCTTTTTCTCCATAAAAACTCCCTTGTTTTCATGATTCCTCTTCTTCCCCTCATGAAAATCACTTTTATAAATTTAAAGACTCACTTTTTAACCTTACCGAAACCTCCAAAATCCATTGAAAACCTTGAAAATTTTCATAAAAAATACATGTTTTTTACTATGGACTTAAGCCCCCTTGGGCTAAGTCCTAACCACTTCCCCACCATATGCTTTGGGGCTGGAACTACATGCTAACCCGTTTTGGTGCTTATCACATCGCAAATGTCCAAGTGTGCATGTCTTTGTGCCATTACAAAACTCCGATTGCGATTAGCCTTTGTATATAAAAACCCCCGATCGTATTGTCGTTTCCATATAATCCATTCCCAATCCGCTTTTTCCTGTGTAAAACCCAAAAAACCACTTTTCCAAAGTTTGGGTCTAAAAACCAAATGTCACGTGTTAATATAAATGGTTAGATTGAAAAGATCTGATCGCGCAATCGCATCGGCGAAATCCAATGGGTTGATTAAAAAGACCTGCATCAAACTTTCCGATGCGATTGGGTCTTATATATGTTAAACTCCCCCCCCCCCCGCCTTTTGTTTCATATGACTTTCCCCCAGGACCAAGCGTCAAAGTCCCGAAGCGCTCAATCGCATCGCAATATTTCAAATGGGTTGATTGAAAGACCAGCCCGAAGCTCCGATTGCGATTGGCTCCTTTGAATATATAAAGCCCCAGGCATATAACATTTCATATATCCAGCGGCCCCGCAATCGAGCGCCTCACCACTTTATATATATATATCCTGCCCCGATCCATATAAAACCTTTGTTTTATTTTAAAACTTTGGACTTTATATATTATAAGCGTTTTCCCCCGGTTCATCTCCACCGTTGATTATTGACCGATCAAACGACCAGCGTTCAATCGCATCGCATTTCTTAAATCGCATCACATTTCTCAATCGCTGAGTTATATTTGTCCCCACGATCGGTCATCCCTCCAATTCACTCTCCGCCGTTGATCTGATCCTCAGATCAACGGCCATCACTTAATTGCCTCTGCCCTCCCGATTGCGTAATCGCATCGAAGTTTTTCATCGCACCCCTTTTCTCCTCCCGCCGATTGCGACCCCCCGATTAGATATGGACCGTCCACGTGTCCAGATCCAACGGCCACACTCCTCCCCGCAGCCTTCTAAGAAGTTTAACCCAAAAACACAAGATTTTCTAATTTGTTGTGTTTTCGCAGGTGTTTCAATGGTTTTTTCATTATAAATGAAGGAAATCTGAGGGCTGAGAATGACGATTCTCATGCCCTCGATTTATTAAAAAGAAGCCATCCACGGGTCGGATTCAACGTTTTATCAATGATTCATGGGCATTGATGCCTTTAAAGGACCTGCATGGCCCTGCACATCGACAAGACACTGTTCTATTAAAAACACAGTTAAAGAGTATCAGTTTCGAAGACATAGCACAACAGAATGAAGATTGAAGACGGATTTTGGAATTACGGCTAAGAATGCTTATCAAAAGCCTAATTCCCAGAATTAAAACACAGTTAAAAGAAATCATAAGTGTTTAAACAGGCAGGCAGCCCTCCACCGTCACATTTGAGGCGAATTGATTCCTCAGCTATCATAAATGCCACATGTTGCCTCAAAGCATTCAAACAGAGGCTGAACTTATTGCAGAATCAGATATTTTGCCTCAGCGCAGCCATGAAGTTACTTCTACAAGGAAATAAATGCAAAAATATCTGCAGAGTCACTCCAAGCATGACACAAAGCCTTAAAGTCAATAAAAGCTCCCACCGAGCTTAATTCATAAATGTAAAACAGTTAATGCAGACAGAATGTTTGTAAACTTCTCCATCGAGCCCCTCAAAGGCTGAGAAGTCTTGAATCTGTATTAATTGTCCTGAGAGATCTTTTATCAGATCTCACCTCCTCATCCTTCTATAAATACTTCTGTAGAAGATGAGAAACTGTTGGTTGGGTTGGTTGTAGAACTTTGAAATACATTTAAGCTTAAACTTCTGACTGTAAATAGTGCTCACTGGCTCTTGGAGCTCTGCTTGTAATAGATAAGTTAGGCTGAGATGAGTAGATGATTGCTGAACTAAAGCATTGGACTTAAAGCTCTAACTGGTTTGGAGCATCAATACATGCTGATTTATGGGATCCTGGTCTATGTTGACGGTGATGTTTCTCTAATTGTAACTTGTAATTTTGTTTCTGTTTTCATTGTGTTTCATATTCTCTTATAAAGAACAACATGCATAGATTTAGGATCTACTGTACAGCAGTAACCTTCTCTGACTAAAAATCTTTATATATATGTTTTCTTCCAATCTGTGTTATTTAGGAATGATTTAATTCAGTTTAAGCATAGGAATGTTGGCTTTCCCTCGTCTTATTGCCTTAGCTGAATATTATTCTTGAATGTTATGTTCAGTATTAGTTAAGTAGAGATGAACTATGGAAGATATGGTGTGCCCTGGTCCTCGTTTTATCCCCAAAGGCTATCTGAATATTTCCCTTGGAATGTGTTAAAAGCTGGCTAGTTTAGAAGTACTTACCAGATCTTAGGCCATTATGTGTTACCTTTGTGTTGGTCTTGAAAGTAACCAAGTAAAGTAGAGCTAGGAGAGGATTTGTGGTGAGCGCGGCCCGCTAGTTTCTACTCCAACAGTTGCCTTTATGTTTCCCTTTGTTTTAGAGATGTTTTCTATTGAAAGTGTATCAAAGGCTGGCTAGCTTAAAAGCACTTACCGGATCCTAGTTTGCTTTTATGTTCTTCTTAAGTGTTTGTCAAAGGCTGAATAGTTTAAAAGTACTTATCAGATCCTGGGCTACTCTTTGTTCTACATCTGTTTAAATTTTCCTTCTTGTTGTATCATTTCATTCCATAAATCAATTTTCAAAGAGATCCTTTGTTGTGTAACCAGCTCCAAAAAGAGAAGAAAAGAGATATCAACGCCTTAGAAATGAGCCACTTCGAGGGCATACTTGGTAAGTCTATCAACTACCACCATGATGACACTCTTTCCTTCGGACTTAGGTAAACCTGTGATAAAATCCATTGAAATCTCCTCCCAACGTTGACTTGGAATGGATAAAGGTTGTAGAAGTCCCGGGGTCTTAATTGTTTCCACTTTATTCTGCTGGCAAACCAAACATTCCGCCACAAACTTTTGAATATCAGATTTAAGGCCATCCCAAAAAAATTATTTCTTCACCATGTGGTAAGTTTTTAAAAATCCTGAGTGTCCTCCTAAAGGAGAAGTGTGCAATTCCAGAAGAATCTTTTGTTTTAGTTGGGAATTCTTACAAAGATATAAGCGATCTTTGTACCATAAGGAATCATTTTCCCAACTAAATGTATCAGATGTACTAGGATCTTGCTGCAACTTTTGAATGAGTGTCCATACATCTTTGTCCTTCTTCCATTCATCTCTTGCTTCATTTATCCAATCTGGTTGGATAATAGAAATGGCACAAAGCAATGCTTCCACCTCTTCATTCTTTCTTGAGAGTGCATCTGCAACAACATTAAGCTTTCCTTTTTGTAGATTATTTCAAAGTCATAACCCAACATCTTTGTGACCCATTTTTGCTGCTCTTCTGATGATAGTCTTTGTTCCAAAAAGTGTTTAAGACTATCATGATCAGTTTTTTACCTTGAAGTGTCTTCCCATTAGGTAAGTTCGCCATTTCTTTAGTGCATGCAGTATTGCTAACATTTCCTTCTCATAAATAGGTTTCTGTAAATACTTTTCTTTGATTGGACGACTTTCAAAAGCAATGGGTCTTCCTTCCTGCATTAAAACAACACCAATTCCATTTCCTGAGGCATCACATTCCACGATAAAGGTTTTTGTGAAGTCTGGCGTAGCTAAGACCGGTGCTAGGCACATTGCCTCTTTAAGATGTTCAAAGGCCTTAGTTGCTTCAGGAGTCCATGAAAATACATCTTTCTTCAATAATGTTGTTAGAGGTGCTGCTATTCTCCCATAATTCTTAACAAACTTGCGATAATACCCTGTTAACCCGAGAAATCCTCGCAACTGCTTTATGGTTGTGGGGACTTTCCATTCCTTAATGGCATTAATTTTGTTAGGGTCTACCTTAACACCCTCGTGAGATACAATATGACCCAGATATTCCACCTCTTGTACTCCAAAGAAACATTTGGATTTTTTTGCATATAATTGCTTCTCCTGCAATAGTTTGAGCACCCTGTCAACATGTTCAACATGATCCTTCCAAGACCTGCTGTAGATTAGTATATCATCAAAAAATACTAGCACAAATTTTCTAATGAAGGGTTTGAAAATGGAATTCATCAACCCTTGAAATGTAGAAGGTGCATTGGTAAGGCCAAAAGGCATGACCAAAAATTCATAATGACCCTCATGAGTTCGAAATGTTGTTTTTGGAATATCTTCGATCTTCATTCTAATTTGATGATATCCTGAACGAAGATCCAACTTGGTAAAATAAATTGCTCCATGTAATTCATCCAATAATTCATCAATCACAGGAATGGGAAATTTGTCTTTAATGGTGAGCTTATTGAGCTCCCTATAATACGGACACATTCGCCATGATCCATCCTTCTTGTGTACCAATACTACAGGAGCAGAGAAAGAACTTTGACTAGGTTG
>CM076573.1:105749101-105853534 GCA_034641835.2 Pinus albicaulis | reverse complement strand
AATTATACCCGCTTCTAACATTTCTGCAATCATACGTTCAATTTCGCTCTTTTGGACGTAAGGATATCTATAAGGCCTGATGTTTGGAGGAACACTTCCTGGAATCAAATGAATAGCATGATCATGATCACGAATAGGTGGGATTCCTTTGGGAGTTTCAAACACCTTGGAATGATTGTTCAAGACTTGTTGGAGATCTGCAGAAATAGATGATTTTGATGTTGGAACTTCTAGTGAGCATAATTGTGCAATTACGCCTCGCTGTTCTTTCTTTAGAAGCTTTGTCATGACATTAGAGCTTATTATCCTTCATGGCTTCCCTGCAATACCCCGTAATTCGACTTCCTTTCCTTCTGAAAAAAATTTCAAGAAAAGTTCTTGAAAATTAAAAGCTACCGTCCCCAAAAATTGTAACCATTGTACTCCTAGTACAACATCAGCACCTCCCATAGGAATGGAAAGCATTGGACTAGTCAATAAATATTCCCCCATGGTTATCTTGATATTATGGCATTTTCCAGAGCAATTTATAGTTCCTCCATTTGCAACCATCACTTGACATTCTGGTGCCGGGTATAGGAAACAATTTAATTCCTTGGCTACCTTACAATGAATAAAATTATGGGTGCTACCTGAATCAATCAACACTATTACCTTTTTCTTCTTGATTTGTCCTTGTATCTTAAGAGTTTGAGGAGTGGTAATTCCTGCCAGTGCATTACACGATATGGTCGGATTCATTTCTTCCTCTTCTAGGGTTGGTTCCTGGTGTATATCCTCTTCTTGTTCATTTTCTTCTTCCTCTCCACAATCTATGTAAAATAATTTCTTCTCAGCACACTTATGACCTTTAGTGTATTTGCTATCACAACTGTAGCAAAGCCCTTTTGCTCTTTTTTCTTCCAATTGTTGTGGTGTCAACCTTGAAGGTTGTGGAAATCTAGGCGTAGCAACACTTCCTTCTTTATAGAATTGAGTGGTAGGCTTCCTTGTCGCCATAATTTTACATTCAACTTTTCTTGCCAACCTGAATGCCTTCTCCAATGAATCAGGTTTCAAAACACGAACTTCATGTTGGATGTTATCCTTTAGAGTACCTAAGAAGAGATCAATCCTGTGTTCCTCTGGAATATTAGTTACCCTTATATTCAATTTTTGGAAGTCCTCAATGTGCTGCCCCACTAAACCCTTTTGTTTGAGATTTATCAATTGGCTAAAGAAGGTGTTGCTCTTTGTATCCTCATAATGTGCTATCATTTCCTCAGTAAAAATTGACCAAGTGACAATTTTTTTACGGGAGCAAAACCATCGATACCATACAAATGTATTTGGTTCTAAATGTAAAGTTGCAATGCGTACCTTTTGTGTGTTTTGCACATTATGGAGATCAAAATATTGCTCCATCTGTAGTATCCATGTTACAGGATCCTTTCCATCAAACTTCCTCATATCCCTTTTTGGAATATGGTGGTTCTTCCCTCCAACAGTAGAGTTTATGAAATCACGATTAACATTTATTTTGTTCTCATCATGAGTTTCCTCTACTATCTTTTCACCATTAGGAAACATTTCTTGTATCAACTTTCCCAAACCTTCGATGTCTACTTTTAGATCTTTCTTCATGTTTTCCATGTTGTCTTTCATTTTTTCATCGATCCTAGCTTCCATGTCATCCATCTTAGCTTCCATGCCCACTTCCATGCCATCCATCTTAGCTTCCAAACCACTCATCTTAGCTTCCATGCCTTTCTTCAAACCATCCATCTTAGTTTCCATGCCCTTCTTCAAAACTTCCATTTCATTTTTTGTTGTTCTTTGCGAGAGCGAAATTTGTTGCACTTGCTCTTGTAATTTTGATATTTCATGTTGCCATTCTTCGTCTTCATGAGTCATAGTAGAGCGTTCTAAAAACTTAATGGGTGTTGAATTATTTTTATGGGCCATTTTAGACTCCAATATTGATATCTATTCTACAATAGGCCCTTGAAATCAATTCAACTTGATTCTTCAAACAAGACTTATGCAATTCGGAAAAAATAAAATAAAATAAAATAAAAAAATACACACCTTTTACTTGCTTTGAGGAGCTCGATATTGAAATTGTATTATCTCTGTGATTACGGATCTTCAATATCTGAAATTCAGCACTGAAGTAGCCCTCTGAATTCTCTTTTGAATGCCACAGGTCTAACCTAATTTGGATTCTCCAAGACAAAGTTGTGTCCAATCTCCCACAATGACCTAATTATGGACTGGTTCAGTAGAGCGAACTTGTACGACTTGCCACGTGTCACTGTTTCGTCCTTTGTCTCTGATATTGATAGCCTAGAAACTACAGTCTGTGTACTTATGAAAAAATTTTACGGCACTCCAATCCGATTCCCAGAGAGAGAGTTATTGAACTTTTCCCACGATCACCTCTTTGAGATGAAATTCAGGAGCCTGAAAAAGCACTACCTTCCACAGATCATATCTCCAAAAATATTGCGAACCAAGCTCTGAAATTTTGTGACGAATTTCCTCAGGATTTCAGCTTCGTACCATACAAATTTCAGATTCTGAACCTTCGTAGAAAAAAATTTATAGCGCAAATTCCACGATGACCTGTTTAGGAGTTTAAAAAAGACCTAACTTCCACAGACTAGATCTCCAAATATTGCGAACTGTGCTCCGAAATTTTTTTTAGAAAATCTTCTCGTATTTCGGTTTCGCACCCTAAAAATTTCAGCTTCCGAAACTTCGTAGAAAAAAAGTTATAGCGAAAATTCCACGATGACCTGTTTGGAGCAGCGAAACCCTAGAATCCAAAGCTCTGATACCAAATGTTGTGTAACCAGCTCCAAAAAGAGAAGAAAAGAGATATCAACGCCTTAGAAATGAGCCACTTCTAGGGGGCAACCTCCAATACATTACATAAATGAACAATTCTTGGATGATACAATTTACAAAACCTCCTTTCTATATATAGGAGTCCATGGGGCTATAATGTAATCCTAGTGGGCCACAATGTAATACTAGCCGACCTAACAATAATAATTTAAGGGCACAATAATAACAAAATGGGGGTTACAGGGGTTCAATAATAACAATAAGGGGGTTACACTAACAATAATAAGGGACTATACTAGTGATATAGGGACCTAACATCCTTAGACATAGATGACTTGCCCCATGGACCACTCTTGCCCCTTGCTATTCAAATTAAACCCTATTATGACTCCATAGCCCAATGGACTAAAACCTGCAATTATCTATCTTTTTGGTCGAAGCTTACTCTGATTGCTTGCAACTCCGCACCTTTGGAACTCTTTGCCTTGAGAACGTTCCACCTCAAACAGTAATCATGCTCAACCATCCAAAAACAAAACAAACCCTTCGCCTTCAAAACTAGCCTAATATTTTTACCCCAAACTTCAAAGACAAATCAATCTTTGCACTTATTGGAGAGATCCCTCTCCGGATTCAGAAGGGCTAGATCCTAGAATCCCAAAGTTGGTTGAAACGATGTTGTTTCTGTGATCGGACCTTGCCAATCTTGCTGATTACAGATCCCTAACAGAATGCAGGGGTTTGTTTGTTTTGATTTTAGAGTTGGGCTCATTGAATGAGGATTAGGTCAAGGGGACTAGATTAGGGCCAATGAGATGAAATTGTAGTCCATTCGATGTGGCAAGGTAGGTAAGAAGGTTTAACACTTAAAGGTGATTTTGGTGAGATGAATAGACTGGTGAGGAGCTAGGAAGAGCATATGAGATGAATTCTCCCTAAACTGAAGAAAATGGACAAATTATGCAAAATTCCCCAAAACAAAGCATGAAAAACATGAATTATGCCTTTCAACTTGAAATTAAGCATATCACAGACATGAAAATGGTTTATGAGTTTACAATACATTCATACAAATGATCACAAAGAATAAACTATGTCAAACATTCATATCACATGAATCCCAAATAAATAGCTGCAATTTGTCACTAATATCCAGGCTAAAATGTTTCTTGATCAATACACAAATTTTCAAACTGATGCCAACTTCCAACCCTTGACTCCTCTAAAAACCTGAGCTAAATAGACCTCAAACCACCTCCTCTCATCATCAGGGGTCAAATCCATGAGGTGAGGGAGATGTTACATGAAAATTTGATCTGAAAACTAGAGTGTAGGATGAGAAAAGTGACTCATTCCTATCTCTAGGAACTGATTCATTACACCTCAACTGATTGACTTACCTAATGTATCTACCCTAGATAAAAGTAAAAACATGACTTTTACATTCATCTTGACCATTTACATTAGTTATTTCTCATTTCCCAAGGTAAAAAGTCAAACTGGAGAAAAATTGCTGAAGATTGTGAAAATTGCAAATTCCCTGGTAAACGCACAGTGTGCAAGCAGAAAAAATAGCATGTTTTCAAAGCTGGTTTTGAGTGCCTTCTTGGTGTCCAAATCAGCTCCATGATAGCTCATTGGAAATTTCTCTGATTCTAGTTTCAAAATATACCTCCAGTTTCCAAAATTATTCTCATTTTCCCTGTCAAAAACATGATCTCCCAAGACCAGTAAACACGCAGCGAGCAGGCCAAAAAGGAGGCAGAAACATGAAATTTTGGTAGCTTTTTCCATTTTTGAGGGACTAGTTCTCCTCCAAATATTCTGAAACTTGCTAGGGTTTATGTCCTCATAATTATTTACATGATGGTCGTGGCCATTTGTCAATTCGAGGCCCCAAAAAATATCACAGTGTCCAGGTCGTTGCGCCTTTGGAAAATTTTCTAAGTGCAAAAATACTCAAAAACACAGAATTTTCACCTTTTGAATACCACAGGCCTTCCTAGTGTCCAAATCAGCTCCATGATATCTCATTGTAAATCCATTTGAGCCTTCCTTCCAAATATACCTTTTTTTCTAATTGTAGTTCACTTTCCTTGTCAAAACTTAATTTTCCCAAAACTAGTAAAAAAGTGTTGAATGAGGGTGCAAGAAATGAAGAGTGTTATTGCTGGAAAATTTTGAAGGCCTTCATAAACTCAAAATTGAGCTCATTATATCTCAATGGAAATCTATCTCTGTCTAGTTATCATTTGACTCATCGAGGAAGTCATTTGGACACTCCATCTATGAGACAAATTGATTTTCCCATGTCACTCCAGAAGTGCAGCAACTCTCCCGTGGCACCTATATTTTTGAAATTTCTCTAAAACCATGATACTTGTGTAAAATATGAAGGATTTTTTTCTTCCTTGACCTATTATGGACAAAAAACCTCTCTCATGTTTGTCAAATTCATCGATTTTTGGTCAGAAACACAGTTTGTAGAAAAATTGGCTCTATGTGTGGCAAATGATTTGTCTCTTGGAATGACTTCTCAAAGAATGATGGAGACATGATGTTTATGAGCTGAAATTACCTCATACTTAATGATATGACCTAAATTATGGCTCCTCTGCTCAAATGTCTCGTTTCCATAGCAAACCCTAGCTAAGTGGGAGAGGAAATTAGGGTTTGGTGCTTGTGAACAATGATGACTTGGGTACATTTGGGAAAAAACAACTCCCTTTGAAATTTGATCAATTGATGAACTAAAAACTCTTTCACTTTGACATTTTATGTGTTGGCATGTGGAACTCTGAGTTGGCAGACTTTGGGAGATTGAATACTTATTACATTTGAATTGACATAAAATTACATGAATAAATAAAAATAACATCTTGGAATGAAACTCACACTTGATATCAAATTAAAACTTTGGAAACCATCTTGGAGGTCATATTTACATGGTAAAGAGACATTATTGGGATCACTCTCATACTTTTCTGACCTTATGCAAATGAAATGGTGCATTTTTAGACCTTGAAAGACAAAACCCTAATGACCTAATGAGACTTTGAATAACATGACTTCCATGGTTGACTTTAACTGAGACAAGACATGGTGAAATAATATTTTCATAGGGTTATTGTGCTCAAGAAGACATGAAGGTGAGTCAGAAAATGTGATTTTATGAGGGAGAGTGAAGTTTTATTTGAGGAAAGCTACCATCAGTGAAAGAATTTTTAGCATGACCTAATGGAATGATATAAAAATTTCAGAACGAGACACCTAATATGAGAAATGAAGGAATGATAATAGTCATTGATGGCAGAATGCATATTCTGACTCTAACATTGGCCTTATTGGGGATGGCATCTCTGAAAGAGGTGTCAATAACTGCAGATCTCTGAGTTGACGAGATCAGTGCTTTATTCCATTGCGCCAAATACGGTAAAAAATAACTGAAACTGAAATGCAGGACTGAATATTTGACAACTTAATGACACAAACTAAATGAAACTGACTCAATTTCACTTGAATTGACTGAAACAAGACTCAAAATTTGAACTTACCCTACTTATTGATGGTAGTACATCACTAAGACTTGAGGGCTTCAAACCCTGATGACAACCACCTGCCTTCTGAAGACATATGTACAATCATGTGAAGTGATCCTTCCAGTGTAACCAATCTAGTAGATGGTTACTTGCTTGAATTCTGCTCTCACTTTCCTCGAGTAGGCATAATGATGTACATGTAGGCAAATCACAATAGAAACTAAAACCAAGGCTTATGCTGACAAACAAAACAACATTCAAATTCTCCAATGACTGCAAAAGACTAACAAAGTGATCTTGAAAATCCTGAAGCATTAACTTCTCTTGAGATCCAGCAGCAAAAATACAAGTACTCCCTTCATTTTGATCTAAAAGAACACTTGGTTGTTCATCTATAGAAAGGCATATGGAAGTATAACCTTTTGTTATCTGAGTGTTGGCTGTAAATTCCTTAAGCATGAGAAATTCTGACTCAATCTCTGGCATTTTGTCTCTCTCTGGTTCATACTACTCAAATTCATAGTTTAATTCATCCTTAAATAAGAATGATTCTTCAAAATTATCAAACATGATATCCTTATCATCTTCATGAGAGACAACAGTATCTGCTAGCTCATCTCCTTGCAAGAATCATTATCATAAATTGGTTTACTCACAACAATTTCCTGTATAGTTTCATCAAACTCCTCATCGAAATTATCTTCATATTTATCATACTTAGGCAAATCAGGTTCAGGATAAACTTCATCAAATATGAACATTGAAAAAGGAGATTGTATTTTTTCATGATGATCTGTAAATCTAGTTTCAGGATTGTCCTTATTTAAACTTAGATTTACATTTTCAAAAATGAAAGAAGTTTTACCAACACATTCTTGGCTATGTGAACACTGCAAACCCACATTAGCTTGGGTTGTAATATGACTATTCAGGAGTTGATCTATCTCATCTTCAGACAGAGGAGAAAGTAATTTTTGTTTCCTTTTGATAACACAATAATTGTCTTCTTTCTTTCCTAAAGATTCACAAGGATGTTGCATATCTTCTTCAATCTTTGGCTGATCAACTTGTTGTATTGCTGCAAGAATTGTTTCTTGTGGGAATTCTTTATGTACATCAAGACAATATATGTCATCCTTTTCTTCCACGAGAGAAAACACTTGCTCTTTTTGGTGATGAAAAGGATTGTCATGCAAAGGCTCAAGGATCTCTTCATCAAAGGAGGAAAATGTTATTTCTTGTTGGGAGGAAAAATCATTAAGGGATTCTATGAGCTCATCATCTAGACACTCTTCATTCCCATACAAATTTTCAAGAAACTCAATGGAATTATCAGAGATCTCAAAACAACTATCAACCATTGACATGGAAGAATTAGAGCTTTGATAATGTTGAAAGAAAACTGAATGAAAGTCCTTTAGAGAATATAAACTAGTAGATGGTAGATCCTCATACCATGATCTCGCTTTTTCCTCCAAGGTAGCCATAAACATCTTCGTTAGACAATCTTTAGGAAACCCAATATTTAGTCTAAGAATATACAAATGAAATGTGACAAAATGCAAACTAGCATCTTCACCATCTTGACCCTTAAACTTTGACAGTCCTGATTGCCAATCTATACGAGGAATACGGTTTGGAAAACCAAGAATATGAGCTTGATTCATAGGAGCATACCTTCGAGCAATCAAATCCATTTTGAAAATAGTGAGTTCACTAAGAATATCTTTAGACTACCATTTCTTGAAGAGTGGAGTCGCCATAGGAATTTCGAATCTTGGGATTTTTCGACACTAGAGTCGCCAGGTGAATGATGAAAAGCCTTCTTGTGCCTGATCGTTGTTCACCATCAACAATCAAATCTGATCTTTGTCGTACACCCAGGGAAAAAAATTCTCTTCGTTCCTCGGCAACGACGCAAGTATGTTATCACTCCACCAGATTCCCAAGGCTGAGGAAGGAATCCCAACAGAGGTAACCACAAACCAATATTTTGACTTGGTATCTAGCCCTACCAAGTCGAAGAGGGCTCTCTCCACAAAAATCATAGCCAATAGGGTTGGATGAAAAATATTTTAGGCTAGGTATGAAATGCAGGGGTTTGTTTGTTTTGATTTTGGAGTTCGGCTCACTGAATGAGGATTAGGTCAAGGGGACTAGATTAGGGCCAATGAGATGAAATTGCAATCCATTCGATGGGGCAAGGTAGGTAGGAAGGTTTAACACTTAAAGGTGATTTTGGTGAGATGAATAGACCAATGAGGAGCTAGGAAGAGCATATGAGATTAATTCTCCCTAAACTGAAGAAAATGGAAAAATTATGCAAAATTCCCCAAAACAGAGAATGAAAAACATGAATTATGCCTTTCAACTTGAAATTAAGCATATCATAGACATGAAAATGGTTTATGAGTTTACAATACATTCATACAAATGATCACAAATAAGAAACTATGTCAAACATTCATACCACATGAATCCCAAATAAATATCTGCAATTTGTCATTAATATCCAGGCCAAAATGTTTCTTGATCAATACACAAACTTTCAAACTGATGCCAACTTCCAACCCTTGACTCCTCTAAAAACCTGAGCTAAATAGACCTCAAACCACCTCCTCTCATCATCAGGGGTCGAATCCTTGAGGTGAGCGAGATGTTACATGAAAACCTGAACTGAAAGCTAGAGTGTAGGATGAGAAAAGTGACTCATTCCTATCTCTAGGAACTGATTCATTACACCTCAATTGATTGACTTACCTAATGTATCTACCCTAGATAAAAATAAAAACATGACTTTTACATTCATCTTGACCATTTACATTAGTCATTTCTCATTTCCCAAGGTGAAAAGTCAAACTGGAGAAAAATTGTTGAAGATTGTGAAAATTGGAAATTTCATGGTAAACACGCAACGTGCAAGCAGAAAAAATAGCATGTTTTCAAAGCTGCTTTTGAGTGAATATTTGTCCTTGCAGGAGGATTGTTTTTGAAGCATTTTTTTGAAGAATGAGTGGTTTTATGACAATTATTACATGGATGAAGATCAAAACAATGATCTTTCATATGGCCAACTCGATCACAGTGTTGGCATATAACAATCTGTTGTGGCTGCTGTGAAAGAGGAGCAGAATCTGGAACAAATGAAGGTGAACTGTCATGAAGGAATCCAGCACTCTAAACCAGGATGGGCTTTGAGTAATCTGGAATATGAAAGGACACATCCTTATCATATCCAAGACCATTTCTATGATTGTTTTGGACAAGCTCTTCACAAGGTTTGATGATGGTGTTGTCAAGATAAATCCCCTCTGCAAACAGAGGCAATATCTCTAGCCCTAGAGTGGTTCTAGCAACATGAGATTCTTTATAACATAATATTTCTTAACTAATGCTTACAATGCAAAGAGGAAAGCAACATAAATACCTTTTTCCAATCACTATCTTTGGATCCATTGATGGCGACCTCGATCCACGATCCTTGTAGGCTCGCTTCCTACTACTAATGGCGTGCAAATACTTGTGGATGATCAAGAGACATAAAAAAACATGATACAATATAAAATAAATGTAAACAATAGCTATCTATAAAATCAAGGAGTACCAGAATATTTTCATAATCATGTAGACAAATATAGAAAGCAAACATCAGATTTTATTATTGATAAATTACAAAAGGTGAGCTTACAACCAGGGCTTGATGTTGGAGGTGTCCTTAGGTGAAAATTTGAGTCCTTCACCATGCTCAAAATCAATCCTTCTCCCATGCACTTAGGCTTAATCGTGATGCTAGCATGCAAAGGGATGAGAGTTCAAACGAGTCTGACAATGATCAACCAAGCTCTAAACTTGTGGGAAAGAGGGATGTGAATTTATAGCAAGGAGAAGGAGGTTGGGAGCCCATGAAAGGAGGAGGAAGGCCCACTTTCTAAGGGATGATCCCCCATGGATGAGATCAAGACCCTAAACTGAGAGAGCTCGAATTTATCATCTTTGTTCAACAACCAACTCGTTGCCCTTGAGCTTCTAGAGGTTGAAGCTTCTCCTCCATTTGAGGAAGCACTGCCAGAAAGGGGATCAACGCGGTTTTCCAAGAAATTATGGCATTAACAGCGTTAGGCCAGAACAAGGAAAATGACATCAGCATGGTCATAGCACCAGGAAGGGCTGTGACCCAGGAAACTAGGAATTTAACCAAGTTTCTTCAGTAATATTTCAAGGAAGTCTTTTTTGGATCTTCAAGGGGATATGTTATCATATTTCCTGATGATGGAAACATCGCACAAGATTCTTCACGGGGAATTTCAGGATCAGGGACAGGAAAATGAGCATGGTGACAAATTACTGTGTAACAGATGCCCCCTAAAGCATGAAGGTAGAACAGGGAGTGATGGCTGAAATGATTTATGAACCAATTCAAAGAACACAGACCACCTTCGGAAAACCTGCCAAATCAAAATTTTACAATATATGACATCTCTGGTATAAATATTCCTAACCACATAATGTTGCAGTAGGCATCAAATGACACTTGAACCCACGGTATGGTCGCAACAATCCATCTAAAAGATATCACAGAAATGGATCTGCGATATGGACGCAGCCATTCGTATAGATAGGATCATGTATACAATCATGAATACTCAATAACTCCTCGTAGCCTGGTCCAAAAATCAGATGTGACCCAAGGTCTTCACTGAGATCTCAATCAACCCAATGTACGAATCTAGCCATGCGAATAAATGTGTTGGTGTCAAACATGGTAGAAACCACCTAATTACCAGTCAATGATGAAAATCATTAACAGGTATGAGAGAGACCACCAATAATGACGATGGACCTCAAAGTACAAAAGCACAATCTACAAGTGCGAATAGATGTGGTTAAGTCGAACAATTGCAGAATCATTCAATCGAAGGCCAATGATGTGAACCTGTCATCGAACATGAAGAACTTGCCATTGAGGCATGTAAGCTCCAAGGTACTGAAAGAATTTTCTAAGTCACCATCCTGGATAAAGAGCTGAAGTCGAAAGGAAGTGATTTGTCGAAGGAGGGCCATAATGATTCTCACATAATTGAGACGAAACAACAGATATCTTAAGATGATAGTATTGATTCAGGATTGTAACATAGGAGGTCAGATATGCAGAAGATGTTTGACAAAAAGGACTTATCTTGAACATATTGGTGACACGACTCCGAAGTGTGGAAAAATTTGACTCAAATAGGATCAGAGGCCATGTTGACAAAATTGGTAATCATATGAGAGGCAAACAAATTTCCAAAACCCATGGAGACAAAGTGAAGAATGATGGATGTCCCCACCTTGATAGAAATTGCAGATGAGTGTCATGTTCAAGAGCGAGGAGCTACCCATAATACACATAGGATGTTCAATTTCAATTTTCCCCCGTTATTTCTAACGATTACCTCTTTATTTTTTCTAGCCAACGCGAAGAGGATAACATATGTTGAGCATGTAATTTCATTCTTCGAATGAATCCATCCTAGTAAGTTTAACGAGCCCTAGGAAGGAGGAACTCATTATCATCTTCTTGATAAGTCTTTCATCATTTAATATTTAACGAGTCCAATGAAAGGTAAACTCGGTAAATTTTCATGTTTAGGGAGTTTGAAAAGAAAGAAAAAAGAAAAATCCATCATGTCCCTTTTCGTAAATTGTCTCTTGAATCTGAAAAGGTAGAAAACAATATTCTAGAGAACCTCTTAGCCATGTTCAATCAAGGTATTCCTTTTTCGTAAATAGTGAATCTCAACCCAAAAAGGGGTAAACCTATACTGGGACTAAGTCAATTCATTCACTTTAACGAGTTCAAAATGACAAGTATTTGGCAATATTTTCATTTTTTGAGAGTAAAAAATGAGATGAAAGTTTACTCCACCTGGAGCAACGAGTGGTATAAAGGGTAGCAACTAGTTCCGATGATGGTGGAACTGCTCAAAACATGTAAAGGTTAAGAGATTGGTTGAATGAATTTATAGGGTAAGTTCCTTAAATCAAACACCATAGGTCACCGCTCACAAATAGATCACATATTAGTACACCAGTATTTGACGTGGTTAAAACCCTCGAAGAGGGAAATAGTCCATGGCCTGAGCCAAAGCGACCACTTCAGGCAATTTATTAATATAAATAAAGAAATTTTACATAATCTTCTCTCACAAACGGTTACCGAAAAAATAACCCTCCGTGCTCTTTAAATAGAGTTAATGGACCAATTGGGTGTTAAGCCATGGATCAAGTGTCAGTAATACCGAGGAGAGAGTGAACCGTCGGATCACTACATATCGTGACCGTCAGATTAGAAGTTACAAATGTACATAGTAAAGAAACACACTTTACCTAACTCTATGCTAGACCAAGTTATACTTAACTATTTCCTATGTGTCTGAATATCCTAACACCCCCTTTAAGAACAACTTGGGATAGGATTGAAGGATTTACAAAGGTGACACTAAGTGAGACTATTTCCTATGTGTCGAAATATCCTAACATCCCCCCTTAAGAACAACTTGGGATAGGATTAAAGGATTTACAAAGGTGACACAATAGGAGAAGGAAGGAGGCATTAGAGCCTATCCCACCTTAATGATAACTTTCCTAAACTCCAATCATAGATCACATTTTGGTAAACTTTGCTTCTGTGAGAGCCTTTGTAAGGATATCAACAACTTGATCATTGGTTGAACAATACCGCACTTCAAGAATACGATCATGACTGAGCTGTCTGATGAATTGTATGTGAAGCTCAATGTGTTTCATACGCTAATGTTGAACTAGATCTTTGCATAGCTAATGGCACTTTGATTATCACACCAAAGTGTAGTTGGATGTTGCTGATGAAGACCAAATTCAGACAGGATCTGACGAAGCCACAGGGCTTCCTTGTTGGCTTCAACTGCACCAAGGTACTCTTATTCTGTCGAAGAAAGAGAGATGGCACTTTTTTTCTTACAATACCATGTAATAGGTCCTAAACCAAGAGTGAATACATAACCTATAGTAGACTTTTGATCATCAAGGTCACCAGCCCAATCCAAATTAGTGAAACCAATCAACAATGGAGGTTCTCCTACACTGTAATGAAACCCAAACTGAAATGTACCTCGAATATATCGAAGTATTATTTTAGCTGATTTCCAGTGACTTTCATGAGGTTGGTGCATAAACCAAGCAACAATACCAATGGCAAAGGAAAGGGCAGGACGAGTATGGGTTAGATACAGAAGTTTACCAACATGTTGACGGTATAAGGTAGCACCAACTTCAGGGGTAGTACAAGTGAGTGAAATCTTGACTTCAGACTGAAAGGGAGAAGGGGTTGGCTTACAGTCTTCCATGTGAAAGTGGCATAGAATATCACAGACATACTTGGACTGAGAAAAGGTAACACCTTCTTTGGATTGCAAGACTTGAAGACCAAGGAAATAATGCAAGTGTCTTAAGTCTGTCATTTCAAACTTCTTTTTGAGGCTATACTTCACATGTTTTATATGGTTGGGATCACAACCAGTAAGGATAAGATCATCAACATAAAGAACAAGGATGATGAAGGACTTACGCACTTTCTTAGTATAGACAATTTTGTTAGAATGACACCTAGAAAATCCATTATCTAAGAGAAAGCTATCCATTTTGGCATACCAAGCCTGAGGATATTTTTTGAGACCATAGAGAGACTTCCTAAGGTGACAAATGAGGCTAGAGCCATTTTGGATAAAGTTAGGGGGTTGTTCCATGTAGATTTATATGCCAATCTCCATGTAAGAAGGTGGATTTAACATCCATTTGATGGACTTCCCATTTAAAGGAAGCAAAAAGGGAAAGAACAAGGCGGATAGAATTCATTTTCGCCATATGGGAGAATGTTTCAATATAGTCAATGCCTTAAACTTGTGAAAATCCTTTAGCAACAAGACGAGCTTTATGTTTATCCACTTTTCCATCTAGTCCAAACTTTGTTTTGTAAACCCATTTGCATCTGACAAGTTTTCTTCCTTTGGAAGAGGAACAAGATCCCAAGTATCATTTGCCAATAAGGAGTGATATTCTTCATTCATAGCTTCATCCCAATCTGGATGACCTGAAGCTTCTTCAAAGGTGTCTGGATCAGGATTTTCTGGAACTTGAGCCAATAAGGAAGAGGCTCTTTCGAACTAAGGATGTGTACGACGTTGATTTGTAGGGTCACCTGTAAGAGAAACTGTTGCATCCTGAGTAGAGTGGACCCATCTTGGAAGTTTTGGAGCTGAAGGAATATCTTAAGGAGGTGGAGGAGGATTTTCATCCTCGTTGTCATCATCCGAACTAGAAGGAATGTTGTCAAAAATAGAAGAGATAGAGAGAGGTGGCACATATACCGAATCAGGATCATGGGCCAAAGGTGGCACACCCGCCGAACTAGGCTCGCAGGCCGATATATTTTCATAAATTTTTACATCTATTCTAATAATTACATTTTTGGATTTTGGTTGAAGAAGTCTATATCCTTTAACATCTTCAGAATATCCAACAAAAATGCATTTTTCACTCTTAGTTTCTAAGGCTTTATGTTTCGCATCTGGAATATGGTCCCAAGCTTCACTTCCAGAAACGCAAAAGTGACTTACATCTGGTTTGATTGAGCTCCAAGCTTCTTCTAGAGTTATATTCCTTAAAACCTTAGTAGGAGTGCGATTTAATATGTAATTTTCACTGTTAATTACTTCTGCCCAAAAATTAAGACTGAGTCCTTTAGATTGAAGCATATAATTAGCCATTTCTTTTAGAGTGCGATTCTTCCTTTTAGCTACACCATTTTGTTGTGGAGTATATGGAATAGTATGTTGCAATTGAATGCCATGATCATTGAAAAAAGTGGATAAACTTGTTGTTAACATATTCTCCTCCATTGTCAGAACTTAACTTAAGAATGTGATGTCCATATTTTTTTCTCAACAAAAGCCTTAAAGGCCAAGAACATGTTAAAAACTTCACTCTTGATTTTTAATAAGTATACCCATATGTGTCTGGAAAAATCATCAATGAAAGTTAAGAAGTACTTTCAGCCAAAGAAAGAAACAACGGGAAGTAGACCACATAAATCACTGTGCACAAGCTGCAAAGGGGCTGAAGCGTGCCAAGAGGCATGTTTGTCAAAACTATTCCAATGATGTTTTCTAAGTACAGATCCAGAACAAACACCATGTAGAAATTATACAAACATGTGTATATCAACGGATTCAATCTGATCTAACAATGTACTAAAGATAGATACTGAATCCTTGTACAAATCAATTGCAGAAATTAAACACAATCGCCAATCACGTTAAGAAAAGAAAGAATCAAATCAAACCACAAAACATATAATTTCCCAGGGAAATCTTGCTACTCAAAACCCCTCTATCTTCTATTGTATATTAACCATGGAATCATGAAACAATTACAATGCATTCTTGTCACAAGAGTCTCCTACACTCTCACAACTGTCTCACACTGTCCTGGACAAACTGGCCAACACTTCGCCAATTCGCAGCCTCTAAACAGCCTGCCTTGCTTGTGCAACTCCTAATGAATGAAATCCCTATTCTTTAGGAATTTTGGCCTTCCTAAACTACGCAAGGATCATGGACAATCCAATGGTGTTTTAACTGCATCTGGGAAGCCTGCTAATATCACAACTAATAGTTAACTTCCCTTTAACCTTTGTCTCAACTGGGTCTCCACTGGAACTGACATGCATGCAACTATTAATAGTAAATCATTAGTTGTATGGTAGATCCCTAATTGTGAATTAAATAATATTTAATTCACTCGATCTCTCACTAGTGCAACAAACAGTTACAACTAGTCCAACTGACTTTAACTCACCTAATTAAGTTAAGTGATTACTCATGCACTTAACTACAACTTGAACTCTAAAACACATAGAATCACTCTACATGCCTCACCAACTTGAAATTCATGATCTAACTGAGTTTATAGCACCCAGTTAACTATTACAAGTGATCATGAGATAATATTACAATTTATTGTCCAATTTAATTAAGGGATGATTAAATTTGACACATGTCCAATTTATTAAATAAGTTTAATTTCACACTAATGTATTGCTAGGACCCATCACTACATGACCTGTAGTCCCACACTAGTGTAGGTGTTATCATGTTGTTTCTGGATGCCAATTTCATTGTTTCTTGTTGCAAACTTGAACACTCCCTCTCCAAAAGAAAGGAATGTCCTTGCATGCGACATGAAACTCTTGCATGTGACATGAAACTCTTGCATGCAACACTTCTCTAGTGTTTCTCGCACATGCTACTTTTGGATGCAACACTTCTTTAGTGTTTCTCACACATGAAACTCTTGCATGCAACACTTCTCTAGTGTTTCTCGCACATGCAACTTTTGCATGCAACACTTTCGAAACTAAATAGCTTCCAAACAACTGAATCAGTATAATGCATCTGTCATCAGAGTCTTCTGACTACTGGTACCTACTGCACATGTCTATTGGATTCTCTACGTTGTTGACATCTGCATCCATGCACTCTGCACTGCTGCCAACTCTGATCTGTGCTCCAATATTTGACACCTGTCACTCTGTTTTATGTACTCCTGACATCTAACTGCATCAATCTAACTTATCCTGCTACTTATGTACTGTGGGCTCCTCGTAGCCAGGTTCGAACCATGAGACGCACCATCTTAATGGACCCTGCCCAAATTTCTTCTTGGGATTAATTTTGCACATCGCCTCACCTCACACTTGGAGGTATAATGTACTCCCTCTGCCCATCTGGCTTGCAATTTCTCTGCTTGAGTGGTTTCTGCCACTCCATGATCCTCCGCATGTGGTTGCTCCACATCTTGAGGTTCATTCTTTAGAACTAAGAGTTCCTCATCTGCATGAAAATCAAGCTACCTCTCAAGGGACAATTTCATGGCTTTCTCACACTTCCCCATGGTACATCCCTTGCATGTGTCTATCTGCACAAGAGAGTACCCTTTGGAAGCTCAGTAGAAATCTACTGCATGACCTTCAAAGCTCCATAGTGTAATTCACCCTCATCCCGACTCGCCACTTTGTCTGCTTTACCCATCAATGTTGCGTAGTGCTCTACATCAAGTTTATAAATATTCTTCACACAAATCCCAATCTTCTTGGCTTGTCTTGTTGCTTTGTGTCGAAAGAAAGATTTTCCTTCACCGAAAACAACATCATAGCCTCTATCCTCCAACATTGCGACTAAATCTAAAAAAAATTGTAAGCCTGGTACATGCATTACATCTTTTAATAAAAATGGTTTACCTGATTGTCTCTGGAAAGTAACTGTACCAATCTCGATAGCATTATACCTTCCGTCGTCACCCATTTCGATATGCATCTAGAGGTCTTTCTCCTCCAAGCTACTGAAAAGTTCTTTGTTTCCTGTCATGTGGAAAGATGCACCACTATCTAAGTACCACCCTGATCCCATCACACTTGACACCATGCATGCGATCAATAAGAATTCCAACTCAAATTGCGAGGCCAAAGCCTCACCAACTGTAGATCCTAAAGCCTTCTTGTTCTTCTTCTTTTGTGGACAATTAGTGGCATAATGTCCATGCTCGTGACAGTGAAAACACTTCACTCTAGACATGTCTCGCTCCTTTCCGTCTTTTTCGGTCTCAGATTTGGAATAGGATTTATTTCCCTTCCCCTTCTTGACTATACCATCCAAGGCACAATTTTCTTCATCATCTTCCTTAGATGAAGATCCATACCTGGTATTCCACTTGAATTCTTCTTGCACCAAATCCGACCAAAGTCATTCCCAATCCGGTAACTTCTCCCTCCCATTGACAGAGTCCTGATAACTATGCCAACTCTTGGGAAGGCCTAGAAGAGCTAGGCTCATGAAGTCATCATCCGTGATAGTAATTCCTACAGTCCCAAGCTCATATCAACATTGGAATAACTTGGTCAAGTATACCGGAATAGTGTCTCCTTTCTCCATTTTGATTTTCCTAAGCTTGTCCTTCAGTGCTAATTCTCTATGATCACTGTTGCTCTGAAATAGATCTTTCAAAGCCTTCCACATTTCATATGGAGTCGCTTTTCCATGGAGACTTGAAACAATGTGGTCTCATACTCACTCCAGTAAGATCCTCCTTTCCCTTGCAACCTTATTTTCCCAAGCATCAAGATTTGCGGAATCTGCTACAGTGGGTTTGGGAACATCATTATCAATGAATTCTTTCAACCCATTTTCCTCCAGTACTGCCTCCATCCTGTCTTTCCATGCAATATAGTTAGAGTTTCCCTCGAGTGCATACTCCAATCTCAAGCCATTGAAAGCCATTTTGATCCTGAATCGCCTGTCACACCAAGAATACCTTTTGTAAATTCGAATTATATTCAGTCACAAACTCAACTTCTCCTCCACTATAGTGATTTCCTGTGCTCCGATACCATGTAGAAATTATACAAACATGTGTATATCAATGGATTCAATCTGATCTAACAATGTACTAAAGCTAGATATTGAATCCTTCTACAAATCAATTGCAGAAATTAAACACAATCGGCAATCACATTAAGCAAAGAAAGAATCAAATGGAACCATAACACAGATAATTTCCCGGGGAAAGCTTGCTACTCAAAACACCTCTATCTTCTATTGTATATTAACCATGGAATCATGAAACAATTACAATGCACTCTTCTCACAGGAGTCTCATGCACTCTCACAACTGTCTCACACTCTCAGTTGCATGGCAGATCATTCATTGTGAATTAAATAATATTTAATCCACTTGATCTCTCACTAGTGCAACAAACAATTACAACTAGTTCAACTGACTTTAACTCACCTAACTGAGTTAACTGATTACTCATGCACTTAACTGCAACTTGAACTCTAAAACACATATAATCACTCTGCATGCCTCACAAACTACCCTCAGCTCTAAATTCATGAGCTAACTGAGTTTATCACACTCAGTTAACTATTACAAGTGATCTGAGATAATAGTACAATTTATTGTCCAATTTAATTAAGAGATAATTAAATTTGACACATATCTAATCTTATTAAATAAATTTAATTTCACGCTACTGTATCGCTAGGACCCATCACTACAGGACCTGTGGTCCCACACTAGTGTAGGTTCTGTCATGTTGTTTCTGGATGCCAATTTCACTGTTTCTTGTTGTAAACTTCAACACACCATCTTGGCAAGATACCATAGGAAGACCTATCACCATATTTTCTTTACATGCAGTATGAAGAGAGTGATAGTTTAAGTGATCGAATCGCTCATGCCAAAGTTTGCTCACTTCATCATTATGAGCAACAAAAATGGAGGGAAGACATGATGACCCAAATTTGTCAAACTTATACAACCTTTTGGAATCATCAGAAATGCCAGTGGCTAAAATATGTCTAGGATCTTTGAGGTCCTTAATTACAACATCATGAGGTGAGAATTCTACTATTTTCCCTTCACCTAAATGAGTTCTCTGATAAACAAATAGAAGGTTGCAGGACAAGGTAGGAACACATAATACATCATTAAATCGACCATTATCTAGATGAATGGTTCCAGACCCTACAACACTAAGAGATATATCATCACCAACATAAATATTTTTGGTGTTACAATCATTTAAAGAAGAAAACATGGCTTTATTTTTGTCCATGTGGTAAGAGGCTCCAGAATCTTTGAGCCACTCATGAGAATGAGAAAAAGAAGATACATTCAAAGCATAACTAGATCTTGATGCTTGACAACTGCATGCAGAAAGTGCCATTCCTGAAGATGAAGTTGAAGAGTTCTCCAAATTTTTGATGTGCTCTGACACCATATGTTAGGATATTTCGACACATAGGAAATAGTCTCCCTTTGTGTCACCTTTGTAAATCCTTCAATCCTATCCCAAGTTGTTCTTAAGGGGGGGTGTTAGGATATTCCGACACATAGGAAATAGTTAAGTATAACTTGGTCTAGCATAGAGTTAGGTAAAGTGTGTTTCTTTATTGCTGCTTCCAAGGCTTCCATCTTCTTAAAACATTGTCACTCTATGTGGCCATTAAAATTACAAAATTTGCAATGTCTATCTATCTTCTTCCCTTTTTTCTTATATGCCTTATCAGTTTGTTGAGTTTATTTTTCAGTTTGCGGCTAAAATTACTTAAGACCCTTGTTTGGTTTAAGACCATTCCTTTTATGATGTTGCTTCTTGGGATTCTTTTGGTATGGTTGTTACTGGGCTACTAAGGCTTTCTTAGAAGAGTTTCCAGTATTAATAAGACCAAGGTGTAATATTTTTTATTGTTCTCTTATCAAAGAATCACAAAAGGAATCAAAAGAGGGGGGATTTTAGGATGTTCCTTGAGAAATGAGGGCTTCTCTAGTGGAATGGAAGGTGAAAACAAATACAGAGTATGCAGGGCAGGGCTTAGCAAGAATGGAATAGATAAGGCTACCATGTTCCTTTTTTACCTCACAACCTTCTAAAATAAGTCTAAGGGTCTTGAATTTGGACAGAAAATATTCAATAGAGGAGAAATTATTGGGGTCTAAAGTAAGCAACTCATTTTGAAGCTGGTGGGCCCTGATTTCATTTTTAATGCCAAAAACATTATTTAGCTTTTTCATAGCTTCATCACGAGAGTTAATGTATTGGATATGAAATCTAAGATCTTTAAAAATAGACATTCCTATAAACCCTCATGC
Organism: Pinus albicaulis; assembly: GCA_034641835.2. Taxonomy (NCBI): domain Eukaryota; kingdom Viridiplantae; phylum Streptophyta; class Pinopsida; order Pinales; family Pinaceae; genus Pinus; species Pinus albicaulis. The sequence continues at coordinate 105,832,439 of CM076573.1, read as the reverse complement.
TTAATATTGTTTATTTTCAAATTTAGCGGCTTTATCTCCATCTGTATGTTTAGTTTCTTGTCATGTGGCAATTCTATAAATCCCTTTACTTCTAAGTAAGTCTACCATGTAGGATATCCATTGGAAATAATTGGTGTTGTTAAGAATAAACAGGCATGCACTTTCTATTTAAAAAGAAAAAATTGAAGCTGAAAGGGCTGAAACCAACTGCTCCAAAGGAAAGATCTCAAAAAAATAGGTTGGATAAAAAAAACCGCTTCGGATGAAGAAGTTATGCCTTTTTGAAAAACAAGTTGTAGTAGATGCCGAATAGTTACGTGAGAGATTGAAAGATGATGATGAAGATGTACTTTAAAAAAAAATCCCCCCCCCCCGTTTTCCAAACTTAATACAATCAGCTCACTTTAAAAAAACTACTTTATGTGACCCACTTTTATAAATAACTGAGAGTCACTTTTACAATGTTACTTTTACATGTGCTTTTTAAATAATTTTTTTTTTTTTTTTAACCGTCAACTTGCCAAAATGTTTGAAAAAAAAAGTAACTTAACAAAAAGATTTTTAGAAAAAGAAGTTTGAAAAAGAGACTTGAACCCAAGACCTCTATTCTCATAAAGAAACTTTACACCAAGTGAAAAGAGGTCTTGAACCAAAGACCTCTATTATGTAATTGTTTGAAAGGAGGAAGGGGTTTTTTTTTTTCTCTTCGATGTGCATGCTTTTTCCTGCAAAAAAAGCACAAATTTCATGCAAAAAAAAATACAAGCCTTACGGCAGAACATTAGATTTCCGGTTAGTCTTACCGGCAACTATCCTTTTTTTCCGCTATTTCAAATTTCCCGAGATCGCACAAAGACGCGGGGAAAGAGCATACATAGTAGAAAAATCATGTCTTCTTGTTTCTAATTTGCTGAGATCGCACACAGCACAGAGCAAAGAGCATACACAGAGAAGAGGGTGTAGATCCAACAATTAAAAAAAACTATAAACTGAAATAAACAGAAGGATTAATAAATGTAACTGCAAAAAAGACACTTTATACCTCCAGATCTAAAATGACATAACTTGGGCAACCGGAAAACTAAATGAAAGGGGTTCCTCACTTTAACAAATGCTCTAGACACAACAGAGCAGTTCCCCCAACTCGAAAGTGGTCAGAAATATTAGATCTAGAAAATGGAAGTTGCATCCAGTCAAACCGGCTTCGGATTTGGATCAACAATGGATGCAAACCTCAAAATGGCTCTGATACCATGTAGGAATTTATAGCGTAAGTTCCTTATATCAAACACCAAAGGTCACCACACAAAAATAGATCACAGATCAATACACCAGTATTTGACGTGGTTAAAACCCTCAAAGAGGGAAATAGTACATGACATGAGCCAACGCAACCACTTCAGGCAATTTATTGATACAAAGAAAGAAAATTTGCGTAAGCTTCTCTCAGAAACTGTTACAGGACAAATGACCCTCCATGCTATTTAAATATAGATCATGGACCAATTGGGTATTAAGCCACGGATCAAGTGTCGGTAATACCGAGGAGAGAGTGAACCGTCAAATCACTACATATCGTGACCGTCAGATTATAAGTTACAAATGTACATAGTAAAGAAACACACTTTACCTGACTCTACGCTAGACCAAGTTATAATTAAATATTTCCTACATTTCGGAATATCCTAACATTGGCTAACAAGACCACTCATCGCAGTAGTTCCCCAAGAAAGAGTAAAGCAATAAAGTGAGAGTGTACAATCAACTAAGAAGATGGTGACGATGGAATAAGGAAACCAAGTCTCATCTGGCAGAAGAGGAAGATAAAAGGGGAATCATGAGAGGTGTATAGGAATGGTTTCATTTTTACACAAGCTTGAAACATGGGAAACTCTTCTTGAGCTTAGTTTCATTTTTACACAAGCTTGAAAAATGTGGAAAAATTGTGCTTGGATTTGGTTTCATTTTTTCACAAGCTTGGAATGGAGACAAAATATGCTTGAAATAAGATTGCATGCCCCCAACATGGTGACTCAACTTGATGTACATGCCCCCCAAAATTCAACTCACTCACCTAAATATTCTATTGGTTACTAACAGGTGGATGGAATGAACATTCAGTTACGAGAGCAACGAAAGACTCGACTGGGATTTTACAAGATCTAATCAAAGACTCAAATTAAAAGGGGATTTGTTTCACTTTTTAATGAGGTTGACACAGTAAAAGAACTATCCTCATGACACCTTGTTTCATTTTTTAACGAGCTTGACACAAGAAAAGGAACCATGCTCCAACACCTTGTTTCATTTTTTAAAGAGCTTGACACAAAAAAAGGAACTCTTCTCCGAAGAGCTTGATTAATTTTTTAAGGAGCTTGACACAAGAGAAGGAACTCTACTCTGAAATACTTGATCATGACCCATAAGAGGTCATGGGTTCAAATAGGTTCTCATCAGATGGGAGAGCAACACTCTGGAAATCAGGGTCCAATGCCCCCAGTACATGACGCATTGTATCACTGACTAGATCATCAGTAGACGTGAAGATGGAACAGGTGGCCACATAATTAACTTGTGGCGGGGAAGATACCACTGGTATGTAGGGACCATTAAGGGACAATTTTTTATTAGGATTCAAGTTAGGACCAATGAATGACAGTTGATCGATGGTCACAATTCTTCCTTCATGTGGAAAACATATCACACGAAGAAGAGAAGAGATAAGAGCTCCCATGACATAAGTATAGTCACGCCCAAGGAGTAAGTGAAAGTCCAAAGGGCCTTGGACAACTATCACATCTATATAGACAACCTTTCCTCCCAAAGTAATAGGAAACTTAGGAAGGATCCATAACGGTTGATTGGTTCCTCTGTTAAACGCTAACAGATTCTGGGTAACATGCACAAGCTACAGAGAACCAAAAGCTTGCCAAGTAGTTGAGGGAAAAATACTAACAGATGTTCCTTCATATATTATTGTGCTCAATACGACCACATTATAGGCCTATGCGATGTTCTCAAAGGGCATGTAAGAAGGAATACGATATCCTTTCAGTTGACTCCAATCAAAGGAAGCGACCAGACTACCTGGAGGGGGTGTCATGGGAACTGGAGAACTGCCCCCTTGTGTTACAGGAATAGGAGGATCACTCTAATGTATCGTGGGAATGGGAGGATTTCCATCTAATTCATGGGAATCTAAAGAAACAAAAAGAACCTGAGTGGTATGAGTTTCACTCTCTATGGGAAAGGTACGATCCACTAAAGGTTGAATCAGGTCAACCGTCTTCTCAATCAATGGTTGGTCAGGAATGAACTCACGAGATTCACTTTTGGAGATAGTAGGATTGACCAGAGATGACTTTTGATCAATCACTTGGTCAACTAGCAGAGGATCAGAGGAAATCTTTCGATAGCCAGCAGGAAGATGGGGTTGAGAAGCAGTAAGGTTATCCAACACTTTTGAGGCTTCATCCATATAAGGACAAAGGTGAATGGGATGATTCCCTTCACATAACCTATAGGAAAATTTGACTTTACCCTTTTTCCCACGGGCCTTATTATCACTAGCTGAAGACTTGTCACCAACATGATCTCTAGAGGTTGATGAAAAGGGATGATTCGAGTTAGTAGACCACATTTTTAACACCCTGGGAATACTAGGAAAATATCTAAGAAGGTGGTCACCCTTACATAACTTGCAAGGGAATTTGACTTTGCAGGACAAAGTGGAAGATTTTTCAACATCAATTTCATTATTAAGAATGGTTTCTTGGTTTCCCCCTTGCTTGTTTTGCTTCTTATTCTTCGTCCTCTTCTTCTTCTTCTTAGCCTCCTGGTTACTAGAATCTAGACTTTCACCAGGCGAAGAAGGAAGAATTGGCACTATTCAGGTGAAGGTGAACTTGGTTGAGAAGCAGCTTGGACATTTGGAACCATAGGGGTTGAAAATAACCAAACTAGCAAACCAATGGTTAATCCCCGGAGGGACAACTTTGCCATATAGGGAGTACCATCATTTCCAAAAGAAGGAAAAGGACCAAGATTCCCATCTAAGGGGTAGCAAACCAATGGTTAATCTTGGGAGGGACAACTTTGCCATATAGGGAGTACCAACATTTCCAAAAGAAGGAAAAAGATCAAGATTCCCGTTTAAGGGGATTCCTTGATTGGTAACCTCAAGAACTGTTGCCATTAGTCTCAACCTCAGATCTGATAAGGAGTTGTGCATGGATAAGATGTTATTCCGTGGGCAGTAAATTTTAGAAATTAAACACAAAATAAATCAAAAAGGGCTAAGCTAGGAAAAATGGTTTACCAAGTATCCGTGAACTACATAATACCTCTTAGAAAACCAAGAAGTACGAGCAAGAAATCTCCCATAATATTATGTTCGGTGTATCACGTTTACAAGGTAGCCAACTCAGTTACCTATGTTAGGCTTACAACCTAATGGTGTCTCCCCAAATATACGTGATGGTACGTGGGATTCTAGTCCGTAGTAGTGTCATCTAATGCATACCGTTTTATGAGAGCACCCCAAATATACTTATCATACATCAATATACTTCCATACGTGGGACGGGATATCACCCTCGGATTGTAACGCAAATCGTTAGTGACAACTCCTACGTTTTACGACGCCGAAACACGTCTCTAGCCTAGACCTCTAAATGTTCGCGTTAATTTAAAATTATCCTTAGGTTAATTGGAATTAATTTTAAGTTTATCTTGATTAAAATTTCAATTTCAAGGCTCAAAACGATGTCACCTGAATACCTATAATACAACTAGCATGAGAAAATAATCCTTTCAATTCAATGAATGTTATCTAGTTTAGGGAGGAGTTTCAAACATTGATGCAAGAAACAATAATGCAGCAAACGAAGATTTTCTTAACCATATCACTTTCACTATCCCAATTCAATTCAAAGCATTCAAATATGCAATGTAATCTATGCAAAATTATTTTTTCCGAAAACTATGCAATTGTAATCTATGCACAATTTCCTTTTTCTTTTTTATGAATAAGAATGCACTCAATGCACTTTTTGATGGAATTAGAATCTACTGAATGCACATTCCAATCAATGAGAATGCACTCAATGGACCTTTTAGATTTCAATCATTAAACAATGTAATATGAGTTCAATGATAGATCTCAAAAATGACTTTTCAATGCAATCTGATCTAATGCACCTTAACGAAAAAGTAAACTTTGAGATGAAAACTAAATGAATGCAAAATAAATTTCTTTTATGGTCTCAAAAGAACTAATAATACTCAATCAACAACAAATCAATATTCCTTACAAACACACAAACAACAAATAATAATTTTAATTGACTCAAAGAATAAAAAAACTCAACCAAAATTCACTTTTACCACTTCAAGTATAGGATGGAATTTTGCACACCATAAATAAACTAACACCAAAAATACAAAATTTGATGTACACAGAGCAGGAGATGACTTTAGAGATCAAGATACACTAGGCCTTTTGCAAAACCCCCACAAATTCTCAAATTTAAGGATCAACGCTACTTTACGTAGCAAAAATCGTGCTGACAGGGTCTTCAGTGCTACTTTAGACCCCCAAACCCACGCTGGCAGGGCTACTCTACATAGGAAAAACAATGTTGGTCTACAAAACTGTACCAGCGCAAGGAGAAAGTGGAAAACATGGTTTTCAGCGCGATTGTACTTATAAATATCCGCGCTAGAAGCGCGATTGTGTCTGGAAAAACATGCATGGTCGAAAAATGCTTAGGAAAAGCAATCCAAACCGAAGCAGGAACCTAGACCTGATACTCTAAATAAAAAATAAAACCCTATGCAAACTCACAGAGACCTAAGCAAGCTTAGATTTTAGAAATCGGTGGAACTGATGCAAGATCAGTTCGAGGAAGGAGGACTTAAAAGGATAAATCTCCTGAGTGGAGTTGCCAATTTTGTTCTCAAGATAAATCCCCTCTGCGGACAAAGGTGATCTCTCTATCCCTAGAATGGGTCTAGCAACACGAGATTCTTTCTAACATAAGCTTTCTTAACTAATGCTTACAATGCAAAGTGGAAAGAGACATAAATACCTTTTTCCAATCGTTGTCCTTGGATCCATTGATGGTGACCTTGATCCATGATCCTTGTAGGCCAACTTCCTGCTACTGATGGCGCGCAAATACCTATGGATGATCGGGAGATAATAACAAACATGATACAATATACAATAAATGTAAACACTAGCTATCTAGCATATCAAGGAGTACCAGAATATTTTCATAATCATGTAGACAAATATAGAAAGCAAACATCATATGTTATTATTGATAAATTACAAAAGGAGATATTACAACCAGGCCTTGATGTTGGAGGCATCCTTAGGTTTCACCCAATTCAAAAGCATTCCTTCTCCCATGCACTTAGGCTTAATCACGATGCTAGCATGCAAAGGGATGAGATTTCATACGAATCTAACAATGATCAACCAAGCTCTAAACTTGGGTTAATGAGGGATGTGAATTTATAGCAAGGAGAAGGAGGTTGGGAGCCCATGAAAGGAGGAGGAAGGCCCACTTTCTAAGGGATGACCCCCCATGGATGAGACAAATACTCTAAACTAAGAGAGCTTGACCTTATCATCTCTGTTCAACAACCAACTCGTCACCCTTGAGCTTCTAGAGGTTGAAGCTTCTCCTCCACTTGAGGAAGCACTGCCAGAAAGGGGATCATTATGGTTTTCCAATAAATTAGGGCGCTGACAGCGCTGGGCCAAAACTAGGAAAAGGACATTAGCACGGTCATGGCACCAGGAAGGGTGCTAACTGAGGAAACTAGGAATTTGACCAAGTTTCTTCAATAATATTTAAGGAAGTCTTCTTTGGATTTTCAAGGGGATATATTATCATATTTCTTGATGATGGAAACATCGCACAAGATTCATCACAGGGCATTTCAGGATCATGGACAGGAAAATGAGTATGGTGACAAATTACTTTGTAACAAATGGGCTTGGGAAGTACATACTAAACTTCTACATCTGCATGCAAATATGTTATTTCACTGATTTGATGAGTCTTTGGCAGCTGTTCAGATTTTGTCTCAATCTAAAAAAAGGATTGTTATGAACAAATACAAGTTTAGAATAATGTCTATGTTGTGTAGTTGTGACTCAAGCTACAAAAAATCAATCTTGTCTTGTGCATTTTGTAGATAGGTTTTAATTTCAAAAAGAGAGCCTTTGTTGATTTTCACTGTCTTCAACAATACATTATATCAGGGTTTTGAGGAACTCTAATACTTCACTAATTAGAGTCATTTTTATTGAGGTTGATGAAGGTTAGCTGGACGAAATTAGCTTGAGATTCGTTCCTCCTATAACCAAATCAAAATAATGCTTCTTCAAATATTACCCTTCCATTGTGTTCTATCTATAGGCTCTCTTCTGGGCACCAAAGTGCTAAATATTTCCACACAAAAAACATAACAAATACATTGCATATCTTATACAACCAACAACCCAAACACTTTATATTAATCAAGTTGAAAACCCTACTGCACCAGCAGTAACATCAGGAGGGATTTTGGCCACATATCCCTTGGTAGAATCGTTGACGCAATGAGAACTAGAACAAATTCTAAACTTGGTCAAAGCAAAGGTTGTAAGACGTGGTGAAGTGTTTCCACAAAAATATTTCTCTTTGATAACACCATTCAATATTTATAAAATGGTCCTACACGAAGCTGAACTTCTCCCTTTCTTTCGTATCTCGAGATGATGATCTAGTACTTTGGTGAAGATCAATTGCAGGGAGGTTAGTAGTAGCGATGGGAGCTTCCTTGTACGTTTTCAATCCTTACTAGGGATCATCCATCAAACTACCACCCCTGACATGATATTTTGTGACGGTTATTTTTATTGTTTCTGCATGCAATGTGGACCTGTCAGAATACCCAAGATACTGTGGGTCATGTTATCATCCTGTATTCTACAGAGTTCACTAGATGACTATTTATTTTCTACAAGCAGCTAAAGATAGCATTATTGGCCTATCAGCTATCTTTATAAATCTAACTACCTTCATTATCCTCAATTAACCTTTTTTCACTATTTTTCATCCCTGCCCTTTCAGAGAATTACCTTGCTGCTCTTAAAAAGACCCACTTTGGGCTTATTTTTCCCATTTTCACTCTCCCTCCCTACCCAAACTCTCATTCATTCATTTTATCCTCTAAAAACCCATTTTCCCCTTTCAAAAACCCTTCATAATACCCTCCCTTCATTACTTTCCTTTATATCCCCTACAAACAATGTAAAAACTGCTTTTTACATTGTTTTAAGTCTAAAAATTAACCTGTCGGGACCCCACCTTTATAAATAAAACTCTGTTTTTTATATATAAATGCAACTTTTGTTTTAAACCCGACCCTTTAAGGTTTTAAGCCCCCTCGCCTTAAACCCTCACTCCCTCGCGCTTACATGACCTTGACCCCGCCTATTGTATAAACCCCCTTATAAACCTTGTCTTTACCCATAAAAAGGTGCATTCGCTTGGTTTATAAAGACCCCAGGCCCCGATTTATATTTTTGAAACCCGCACCCACTCATACTCTGCCACCTATCCCCAAGCTCCACCTTTGCGCTTGCCCGCTGCTCCTGAAATTTGCAACCACCGTCGATCTCCGCCCTCGAGATCCGACGGCCCTGATCACGTATCGCAAATTTAATTGCATGGGGGTTAAACAATATCTGACCGCACGAAATAGGCGGTATTCCTCCACCACGCGGTAGCTGCTGAATGGAATCACATGCCCGCCCCATATACCATGACCTCCTCCTCAACCATGCGAAAACCGCCTCCCGATTTTCGAAAACCATTTTTCCTCCGTGTCAAAATTTAAACATCGTCGTCCTCCGTTCAAATTTCCCACGGGTTTCGCCTACGGAACCAAGCCCAAAACTCCATCCTCCGCCCTGTAAATTCCCAAAAGCCCGAGAAACCCTTGTAAAATGCAGAAAAGTTTTCCCCGTATGTTTTAAAACTAATTAGTTGTTTTGTGTGTAGGTTTAATGGCGGAATACATGAAATGCATTCCAATGGTCCAAGAACATCCAATTAAATGTCTGGATGACGATCCAGAGGTTCATTTTTAATTTTAAGGGACGAGAGGTGTAAAAATCAAAGTTTAAACCCCATGAATCATGATCAAGGGTGTTATTAAACCCTCCAACCACAGAAGAAATGCATCCCTGCACAGAAAACACACACAGACAAAAGGCACAGTGAGAAGAAAAATAGTCAAAGGACTATGGAAAAGAATAAAGGTTAAAGAGGCTAATCACTAATCAAAAGATAAAATCAAAGGATTAGCCATCAAGCAAAAAATCAAAGACAAATCAAGGGTTAGCCATAAAGCAAATATTAAAGATGATAAAGACAGGAGATCAAAGAGTTAAAGGATAAAGGCAGAATAAACAAAAAGACAGTAAAACAGACAGTGAAAGGATAAATCAGAGTTTAAAGGATTAAAACAGAGTTTCTATGATAAAACAAAGGCATATTAAGCCCAGAAACACATTCGAATTACTAAACCTACAACAATCTCTTATTCAAAGGATATTTTGCCACCTACAGCATGTTTTCTTTCAATAAAATATCAAATAGTTATTACACACAATCAAAGATATTTTTCATCTACCAACAATTATTGCAAAGTTATTGAAAAAGCCTTAAAGTCAAACATTTCACAGAAATTAACTCAGAAGTTAAGTTAGGAGTTATTATTTTAGAGAAACACCTTAAGATATTTTTGCCTTGGGCCTTGCATGGTCTCAAAGGTCAAAAATCATTAACTCTGTAAAAAATGACATTTAAACCCTAGCTTAGCACCACCTCCTCATTTTGCAAATAAATACTGCATGTGAGCTTCATTTTTAGCGTTGGTTAGTTGGTGGTTATTTGACTGATTTCTATTGCTGAGCTAGTTGAGGATTGCTAGGATGGATTTGAGAAAGCTCTGAGTTGCAGAGAGCTATTGTACATGGAGTAATGTAACTGTTTTGATCATTAGTAATACAAGCACGTTCATAGGATTCATGATCTATGTTAATGGTGAACTTTTCCTCATTTGCCATTGTTTTTCTTATGTTTTCCATTTTGTCCATATTTCTCTGATAAAAGAACATAAATTTTAGAGTAGGATATGCTATTTTAGCACCCTATTTATGTCTGCATTCTTTATCTTTATGTTTTCTTCTGCAAGGTCTGATTGGAGAATTATTAATTTCTCTCTAGTTCCATCTAACTTGTTGTCTTAGAAATGATTTAATAGATTCAAGCCAAAGAAGTCTATGGTGAGCCCTGTCCTTTGGTGTAGCTTGAAATATTGTTTTAAAGGCCTTTCTTTGAAGTATACTTAGTAGAGTCTAAACTAGGGAAGTCTATGGTATGCCCTGTCCTCTGGTATACCTCAAAATGTTGCTTTAAAGGTCTTTTGAGTGTTGAGTTAAAGAAGATAGGTTTAGCTTGCTCTTTAACTGCTCTCACTGTTATTTTATATGTTTTCTTTATCTGAAAGTAGCCTTAGGATTGCTGGATTGTTGTCTCAAAGGTTTGCTTATTAAAGTCTGGACAAAGAAGTCTATGGTATGCCCTGTCCTTTGGTTTGCCTCAAATAGTTACCTAAAAGGATTTTCTTGTCTAAGTAGAGCTAGAAGATTCTTAACTGACTATAGCTTTGCTGCCTTCACAACTTTTTATTATTTCATATCACAATCTACTATGAGAGATCCACTTGTTATAGTTAGCTTGCCCTATGAAAACCCTTGAAGAGTTTATGAACAATTAAATCCTTTTATGACTCCATATCACAATGGATCAATGTTTTCTCATAGTCTATTTGTTCAATTGAAACATCCCCTCAATTAATCACACCATAGATCTGTCATACCTATCAATTAATTAAGCCAAAACAAACAAGTCCTTAGAACTTCATAACTAGCCTAATATCATAAAACAAGAGCATAAAGATATATCATTTGAAAACACTTATATATAGAGATACCTCTCTGAATCCAAGAAGGCTAGGTCCTAGGATTCCAAAGTGGTTCTGATGTGGCCCCTGCAGTGTTTGTTCTTGCCAGTCTTGCAAATCACAGGGAGACAACATAGTGGCGACCATACTGGGGATTACTGAGTAATAAATTGCAAAACATAGACTCAAAAAATCCCATTTTAAACTTAGATGAATCAAGTGTTAGCCAAGAATGGTTCCTGGTTGCTAATGGTGGACAACAATAAGCCATAAAACAAGTAAAAATCCTCCACCTGGTGACTCCACTGGTTTTCAGTAGGCTTACTGAATCCTCTGGTTTTCCATAGACTCCACTGGGAAACTTGTTTTATCATCAAAACATCAACAATACCCAGTCAAGAATACTTTTTGGATTAAGTATTTCTTTCACAGTTTGGTTTGTGTCTTAAGTCTGTCATACTTTTCCAACCTTCCTAATATGTTGGGTCCAAAGTTCTGGCTTCTAGAAGAATTCATACTAGATCCTATCCTGACCCAGATCCTCCTGCTACAGTTGACAATCCTGAAAGTATCCTTAGGAAATATCCTAGATCCAAAAGTTCAGTTGTTAGCATACCAATCCACAAAGAAAGTTCCCTACATGAAAACCTCAAAGACTTGCAGAATATCCCCTCTGACACACCCCTAGAACAAAGATTGTCTAGGACTAGATCTCAGGGTTGGATAACCCAGATAGTTTTATACCCATCCACCTTTCAACGGAATTATGTTGTACTAACTTCATCTCCCACTGTTCACCTTCCTCCATTTAACCCTGTACCTCCTGTTGTAAACCCTCCACTTGTTAACCCTCCATTGTTTCCACAACCTCATATCATGGCAACATGGTATGCTTCCTTAGTCCCTCATTTACCTTTAGTTGTTCTACCATAGGATTATCAGTCCAATATTCCTTTATATGATGCTAGTATTTCTACTACTACTCAACAACATGTAGACAGAATGAATGATTACTTTGACATGCAAGAAATAGATGATGAAACTGTTAAACTTAGAATGTTTGCTCAAAGCTTAGGGGGAGAAGCAAGAAAATGGTTCAAAGGCTTAACCCCTAACACTATAAATGACCTCCCTTCTTTTCATCAACTATTCTTTAACAAGTGGGAAGTCAAGAAAAATCCTCTTCAAATCCTATCCGAATATAATGACCTTAAAATAAATATTGGGGAAAGTGCCAAGACTACTGCACTCGGTTCAATAGTGTTTACAATTCACTCCCTCTCCACAAGAAACCCCCCACAAGGTTTAGCCCTAGTGAAATTTCCAGAAGGATTTGATCCAGAAATGTGTTATCAATTAAGAGAAAGGGATCCCTTAACCTTAGAGGACATGCAAACAGGAGCAATAAGTGTAGAAGCTAACCTGAATGCCAGCAGGGCTAGATTGAGAACAAAGAAAAAGGTAACATACAAAGAAGAAGGTGGACCCTCCACATCTAATGCTAAAATTGATAGCCTAGTTAGGACAATGGAGAGGATGATGGAAAGAATAAACATGAATGAGAGAGCTTATCCTAGAGAAAACCAAACAGCTCCTCCAAACATAAATCAAAATCAGAACCAAAACCAAAACTTTAGAAGAAATCCCCCTAAAATTAGACAAAGAGGCCCTGATCAACAAATCATACCTCCTTTCCAAGAAAACTATGCTGATGAAAATGAGGGAGTGATTGAAGAAACAAAGGAAAACCAAATAAATTTGATGGGAGTGAACAATGATGATATTGTTTTCCTCACTGAGGAAGAACAAGGCATATTTACACCTTATGAAGAAGAAAGCTTAGAATCCAAAGATACAAACAAGGCTTTGAAAATTCTATCATGGAAGTACATAGACAATATAACCTTAGAAGCAAGAAAAACCAAGACACTCCCAAAAGAAAGACCTCTGAAATTTCTGCTAGGAATAATCCTGAAAACATTTCTAAAAAAACAGCAGAAAATAATAACATAGTGGCTGAAAGTTCTGATAAAAACAAAAATAAAAACAATCGCCCTAATCCCAAACATAGTGGTGACCAAAGCAGCACTAGCAACTCAGCTAATGCTCCTAATAAAACAGTTTTAACTATTGTTCATAATAAAAACCAGCAAGCTGATTTTGCTGTGAAAACAGTGACTGAAAAGGTTGATTTAAACATTCCAAAAACTCAGATACCTTTCAGTATAGAGAATGAAATTGCTAAGATTAAAATCTCTATTCCTCTTACTGAATTAGTCACTCAATATGTATATAAATCCCAACTTTTGAGAGCTTTAAACATAGGAGAGAATGTTGATTCTATTAATTTAAATGAGGACAAACCTGAGCTTCTGTTTGGACCAGAAGTGGATGGGAAATTTCAAGAGGGAGGTGTTCCTCCATTTTATGTTAGTTTAAACATCCATGATAAAATTTTGCACAATTCCATGTTAGACTCTGGTGCTTCACACAACCTTAAGCTGAAGGTAATGATGGAAAGACTAGGCCTTGAGATAACTAGACCATATAAAGATTTATATTCTTTTGATTCCAGTAGAGTTAAATGTCTAGGCCTAATCAAAGACTTATGTGTCAATTTAGCACAAATACCAGCCAAGAGCCTAGTGATGGATATTGTAGTGGCTGATATACCTCCAAAGTATGGCATGCTCCTTTCAAGATCATGGGGTGCTAAACTCCAAGGTACCCTAAAAATGGACATGACTTATGCTACCATCCCTGTATTTAGTCAACCAAGAAGAATATATAGGGAAACACACATGAAATACATGGTTAGCAGTCAAGAAAAACCAGATAAATCCCCTCTTTATTCTATTCACACAGACCTTGATTCATTCATTCTTTATAATGATGAAAATCTTAATGAACAAGTGATAGAAAATGAGCAAACAAAAGTAGAAAAAAGAGGAAAAGGAGGAACAACAGTCAAAACAGTTTGCTAACACATAATATTATAGAAAATATAGTCAAGACCATGGGCAACAAAACAACCATCAACATAGGGATAACCATGAAGAACAAAGAAAAAACACTCAACATAGTGGAAACTATGATACACAAAACAATGACAAACATAGTGCAGACCCTAAAGAAAAACATGGTGAACAACGTAGTGGTAGCCACTATAAACAACATAATGAGGACAACAATGACTCTAGTGACAAATATGAAATTGGACCTCTTTGGAGTATGAGTTTTGATGGTTCTTGTAGCAATACTGGTTCAGGAGCAGGCATATGGGTGCATAACACAGAGAACAATCATGCAGAAGGTCACTCATACAAGCTAGACTTTCAATGCACAAATAACATAGTTGAATATGAAGCACTCCTCTTAGGACTACAATTACTGAAGAAATTAGGAGCCAAGAGGATAATTGTCCATGGAGATTCAGAGTTAGTCATTAGGAAAATAAATGGGGAATATACAGCCAAGCATCCTAGATTAAAAGCCTATAGAGATGATGTTATTGACCTCTTGAAAACATTCACAGAATATGAGCTTACCTCTGTCCCCATAAATCAAAACATCCTTGCCAATGTATTAGCATTTGCTGCTAGTATGTGTCAAAAAACTTATCAAAGCAAACCATACACAGTCCAATTCAAATATAGACTAGCAGTCCCTGACAACATAAAATACTGGCAAGTTTTTGAAGGAGATAAACAGATAGAGGATTTCCTGCAGTCCAGAAATGAGTTTGAAGTTCCAAATTCAGACTTAGAGTATGAAGAAGACTGCCCTACTGAGGAACAACCTTACAAAAAAGAACCTCCTAACACTGCTGAAGTAAATTTGTTAACAAAAGAAAACATACATAAAATAGAGTTGTGCACTAATTTAGAAAAAGAAGACTTTGAAGTGCTGCAGTCTAATACTGATGACTTGCCAAAAGGACTGGTGCCTCTAGAAGAACTTTTTGATTTTAATGATGTTTCCAAAAAGCCAAAGATGGAACCAACTGAAACTGAAATAGAAGAATGCAATATAGGCAGTGAACAAAAACCCAAAATGATCAAACTGTCTAAAACACTGCCAGCTCATATTAAACTGAAATATCTTGAGTTTTTTAGGGAATTTGCTGATGTTTTTGCTTGGAATTATGAAGATCTAAAGTCTTATGATATAGAGATAATTCAGCATAAGATACCCCTCAAAGAAAACCAAAAGCCCTTTAAATAGAAATTGCGCAGAATAAATCTTGTATAACTACCCCTGGTTGAGAAATAAATTAAGAAAATGTATGATGCTGCAATAATAGTCCCTCTGAGATACTCAAAATGGGTTTCAAATCTTGTATCAGAAAAGAAGAAAACATAAGAAACTAGGCTATGCATAGACTTCAAAAATTTAAACAAAGCCTCCTTAAAGGACAACTACCCTTTACCAAAAATGGATCACATCTTACAAAGGGTAGTGGGTTCAAAAATAATTTCTTTGCTAGATGGCTTTTCAGGATACAATCAGGTGCTGGTACACCCAAATGATCAACACAAGACAACATTCACTACACCTTGTGGCACTTTCATGTATGTGAAAATGCCTTTTGGGTTAAAGAATGCTGGTGCCACCTTCCAAAGAGCCATGGAAATTACTTTCTCAAAAGAAATAGGTTACTTCATTGTGATTTACCTTGATGACATCACAGTCTATTCTAAAATCAATGAAGAACACCTAGCTTGCTTAAGAAAAGTATTTGAAAAATGCAGAAAGTATGGTTTGTCTCTGAATCCCAAGAAAATTCTGTTTGGCCTTCAAGAAGGAAACTTTTAGGCCATATCATATCTGAATAAGGGATCAAGATAGACCTAAAGAGGATTGAAGGAATATTGCAAATCAATCATCCTAGAAATATCAAAGAGCTGCAATCTTTCATTGGAAAGATAAATTTCTTAAGAAGGTTCATACCAAACCTTGCAGAACTCCTAAGAAACATTACAAACATGTTGAAAAGAGAAATATGAGTCAAGTGGACCATAGAAGCAAAGCAATCCTTTGAACTGGTAAAACAAGTACTTACCCAAACACTAGTTCTAATTAGCCCTAATTTTACCAAAGACTTTTTCATCTTCTCCTTTGTATTAGAACATACAGTTGTTGTTGTCCTACTGCAGAAAACATAAAAGGAAAAGAGCAAACTATTGCATTTTTCAGCAAGGCATTAAGAGATGCACCTTTGAAATACAACATAATGGAAAAACAAGTTTTTGCCTTGATTAAGGCATTAAAATATTTCAGATTTTACATATTACACTCCCACATCATTGCATTTGTGCCTCATTCAGTAGGAAAAGACATCCTAACACAAGATCCTGATGGCAAAAGAGGTAAGTGGATTGTTGTTATACTAGAATATGATTTATAAATCAAGCCCACTAAACTCATCAAAGGACAAGGACTGGCTAAACTCATGGCTGAAACCAACTTTCAAGCACTATAGATGAACATGATTGATGCATTAGATGAATAGGAGGAGTTGGCAACTCCACTTATTGAAGATTCATTTCTAAATTCATCTTGGCATGCTGATATTTTTTTATGTGCTTATTAATCTTAATGTTCCTCCTGGTTTGTCTAAAACAAAGGCTAGATTTTTAAAGTTGAAAGTTGTAAATTACTACATTATAGATAAAATTTTATGTTGGAAAAATGCTAGTAGTGTATAGCTTAAATTTTTTCCTGAGAATGATGCAGATAAGATCAAGCATGAGTTCCATGAAGGAGAATGTACTAGAGGCCACCTCTATTGGAAAACTACTGTTAAAAAAATCCTTAGAGTTGGTTACTATTGGTCCACCCTCTTTCAAGACATCCATAAAATGGTGATTGTCTGCCATAAGTGCCAAATATTTGAAGGCAAAAGAAAATTGTTGCCCTTACCTTTGCATCCTATCTCTGTTGAAGCTCCTTTTCAACAGTGGGGCCTAGACTTCATTGGGGAAATCCATCCTGCCTCCTCTACCCAACACAAATGGATCCTCACAGTAACTAACTACTTTACAAAATGGATAGAGGCCATCCCTTCTAGAACTGCCACAGATTTAGTCATCATTAAATTCCTTGAAAACCATATTTTGTCTAGATTTGGCTGTCCTAGAAATATTATCACTGACAATGCTGCTACCTTTAGATCCAAGAAGATGGTGGACTTTTGCCACAAATATCAGATTACATTGGTCATTCTACAACTTATTACCCTCAAGGTAATGGGTTGGCAGAATCCTCAAACAAAAGTTTGGTGAACATCATCAAAAAGTTGCTGGAAGAGAATAAAAAGTTATGGCATAGGAAACTAGTGCATGCACTATGGGCAGACAGATTAATAAGTAAAAAATCAATTGGAATGTCTCCCTATCAGCTAGTGTATGGAGCAAATGCAATTTTGCCAACAAGTTTAGGAGTGCCAGTCATGAAGTTGATCCAAGAAGTACAGTTTGAAGAAGATGACATGATAAGAAGAATAAATCAGACTATCCAGTTGCAGCAAACCAGAGAGGAAGTATATAACATAACACAGCTAGTGCATGAAAACATTAAAAAGCTATTTGATAAGAGGACCAAAGCAAATGATTTCAACATTGGTGACAAACTGCTGAAGTGGGACTCAAGGAGAGAAGACAAGGGCAAGCTTGGGAAGTTTGAAAATATATGGAAAGGCCCATACATCATCCATTCTGCTAAAGGTAACAATGCATTTTTTCTGCAAGAGATAGATGGAACAGAATTATTTGGAGGTCCTATCAATGGCAGGATGCTCAAGCATTATTTTTGTTAAAAGTACTCAATTTAAAGCTTTATTCATTGTATATAACATTGTTAGAAGAAAAAGATTAGAAAAAATAGAAATTGAAGAATGTTTTATCTCATTGGTCTCAAAGGGAGTTGTTCGTTGAACCCCTATTGATAATTATAGCAAAGGATTTCCATATGGAAGTAAACTATCAGAAGCATGGCATGGTGATTGGTAATTCTTTAGGTTATTGGATCCCATAATGAGTAGGTTGCTAGGTGGATCCTTTGTATTACAACATGCACCTTAAACCAAAGATAGGCTGGTCGTATGAAATAAAATTGTGTAGAACAAGCACTGGGGCGCCTTCATGAATTAGACAAGCTTAGGCTTGTGGTATCCTTGAGTGACAGTGAGTAAGGTTAGTTAAATACTTTCTTTAACATGGTTTTTGTTTTGGTATCCTGGATGTACAAGAAACAAAGGATTGCCAAAACCACAGCTACTAGAATGGATAGTTGTAAGACAATGTGTTTTGAAGAAGCTATTTAGTGAGTTGTGTGCCATCATCTATATGTTGTTGGGAGGAGCAATGAGGCTCCCATGGATGGATGGTCAGGTTTTTGATATCGTCATAAAGCTTTCGTGAAGGAAAAAATCTTAGCCTTCAGAGAGCAGCATTCCCTATATGGAGGGATCTTTGTTGGGTTATAATCGAGCGTTGGGAGCTCTTGGGGGCATAAGGTACTTCTTGGAGTTATATGAGCATAGGGTGAGTGGTTCTCCTTCCCCTATGGATCCAACATGTTAACACAGGGTGAGAAGTTCACCTTTCCTGTGGAGTACATGCCCCGATATGTGAACATAGGGTGAGTGGTTCACCTTCTCCTATGGAGTATGCTATATGAGAACGGGGTGAGTGGTTCACCTTCCCTTGTGGACACCCCAACATACATTCTACCCTTACAGCCTAGGAATCTTAGGAAGTACCTCTCATATGTCCAATGAGTTGGGAAAAGTGGTTAGGGTTAATTAGTACTACTGACAAACGCATCAAGTACTATTGTATTCCCTATGACTAGGATGCATGATGTTCAACAACTTGATCACTAAAGGATCAAGCCTGGTAGGGGTTTTATCCCTAGATATGAGGACTTGCCTCTATCTTTTTGGCGAGGACGACAAGGTCTTGTGACCCACCCTCTTTCAATCCTTTCTTAGTGGACTGTGATTTCAATCTTCAACAGAGATGAGAAAAGTTGCAGAGGTGGCACATGATGGACATGATGGCATAACAGTGGATGGATGTTGATAGGTGGAATTCCTCCCTAGTTGACAGCGAGTGTTAAAGAGTGAAACTATGGGCTAATTCCCCTTCCCATAAGATTGTTATATATATATATCTATATAACAATCACAAATAATGAATAATTAACTAATAATTAGTGTTGAAGAGTCATGTCTCCAAAGACATGACCATTCGTGAATGGGTACCTAACTAGGTATATAATTGGGACCCTCAATTGTAATCAAATCATCTCATATCTTCTTGTACATATTGTTGATGTCCTATTTACAATCATTGTCAATGATGATAAGACATTGACGTAATTGTTGGAAGCATAACATATACCATACAAATTAACATACATGGATATAGGTGCATAAGAGACATGTCATTTGCTTGTAGAGCTCCCTCTCTTTGAATATAACCTTCAATTTCTGGTTCTAAATGTTGGTGTGAATTTTTTCAAACAAGTATAGGTTGACACATATAATGTTGACAATGATAATTCCCTCATTGATGCATATACCAAGTGACATGCTCATATTGAGCACATTGCATCGATAGATGCCACAAAATCATGGTTATGTGACAAATGTCGATGAGAGGATAAATAGTTATGATGGAAGAATGTAGCTATTGCATGTGTGTTTCCTTTTTTAACTGAGTTCTCAATCGAGAAGATGACAAGTTTGTAGAATTTTGTTAGTTTGAGTTGGTATTGTACAAGACCTTTCATGATTTCCCTAGAGATATAGGTCAAGCGATTGATGAGATAGTGCATAATTGGGAAAAGTTTCGTTATAAACCTTGGCTTGTTGATCACAATCCATTTCCTCCAATTGATCGAGTTGAATCAGATGGAGAAGAAGATGTTCGAAATCCACCTCAAGGTTCTAGGGAGAATGAATGGGAGATCATTTGTGCAATGTATCAAAATAAATATATAAATTAAAATGAGTTTAATATGTTGGGACATAGAGATTGTGATCGTACACATAATTGGAATACACATTTTTTTGTTGATGTCACTTCCAATCACGATGTTCATTTCAAATATGAAAAGAGAAAGATGAATTCCATTCGTACTAACCATCAGGAAAAGTCTTATTCCTTTGAAAGTCTGGGGGTAAGCAAATAATAACATTTGATCTTATCCTTGACAATTATAGATAAGAGGTTAATCCACTGCATTTGATAATATGAGGAATTGTAGTTACAAAAAAGTCTTATTTGATTGGAGCTATAAAAAATGCCCTTGAAACTGAGTCCTTTCCTGGGAAGATCCATTACTTCTTTTAGCTCCTATAAGGGTTGTAACTTTCAACATATTTGTAAGAACAATTGATTCTGCACTTCAAATTCCAATCAAAGACATATCTCCTTTGAAAGGAACACATTTAATTACATTATAGGAGATGATGAGGCATGCAAAATATATCTTGATAGATGAAATGAGTTTCATTAGAAGAAACCTATTAAAAAATATTGATTTGAGACTTCGACATGATTTCCCAGAAAATGGTCACATTCCTTTTGGCGGGACATCGATTATATTGGTCGATGATTTTGGACAGTTGCCTCTTGTTTTGGATAAACCTATATATGCATGTGAAGGTCATGCAAAAAAAATTATGGAACTCATTCACAATGGTTATGACCTTTGATACTATGTTTTGGCAAAATGGACAAAGTCATCAATAAAGACATTTTTTTCATTTGTTAATGTATGTAAGATATGCATTACCAACTATGGAAGACTGGAAAACACTTATGACTCGTATAAATACATGATTAGATCCTTCTACAAAAGAGTCCTTTGATAAGGAAATACATTTGTTTGTGACAATGATGATCTACAAAATCATAATAAGCTTTTTTCAGAAGCCTAAATTGTCCCATTGTAGCCAATGTTGTTACAAAAGGAAAAAAGTAACTACATGGAAGTAAATGAAAAAGAAATGAAACTTGAGTTACTTATTGCAATTGGAGCTTGAGTGATGCTTACTTCAAACATATGGATTGATGCAAGACTCGTAAATGGTGCTCTTGGAATTGTAGAAAAAATTGTGTATAAGCATGGAATTTCACTCCCAGAACCATCCACATATGTTTTAGTAAGATTTGATAAGTATATGGGAGTGCCATGAGATGAATCATCTCATCAAACAATCCGTATTACACCTATTTAAAGAGGTAATTGAAAACAAGTTCCTTTGAAACTTGCTTGGGGCTTAATAATCCATAAGTCACTAGGATTGGTGTTGGAGAAAGCTACTATTAATATTGAGAAGCAAGAGAGTTAGGGTGTGATGTTCAACATATTTTTTGTGGCGACGCGCGACCAAAACCAACCTAGATGCATCTTAATCCTAGATCTCTCAAGCGCCAAGAGGGATCGAATCTCTCGAGGTTCAAACCTTTCCTCAAGCTATGCACTCAAAAAAAAGTTTTGCACTTAGAGAGATTTGATTCCTCTCGATGCTTGATATATCTGAAATTAAGATGGATCTAGGATGGTTTTAAAATTGTGAAGTAAAAAACTCCTTTTAAAGTGATAAAAAGAAAAAAAATCTCCTTTTGACATTTATAAATCATATTTTAAAATAAATCTCTTCTGTAAAATTAAAATACTTTGAAGTTACACTTTAATTCTGTAAAATTAGAATACATTTAAGTTGAATGGTTTTTAGGTTGAAATATATTAATTCTAGTTTAATGTAATGTTCCTTTTCAATGGGATTAATTTAACTGTTTGTTTTCACTTGGAGTGAAAAAAACAACACTAAAAGGTGAACTGAATTATTAAATTAAAAGGGGCCACAAAGAGAATCAATGGTATTTTGACAACCCATGGTATTGATTATGGTATTTCAGAGACTCATAGTATTTTACCCATGGTACTTGAAGAGGAAAAGTTATAAAAAAGGAAAGATGGGAGTTCAATTGGGTATGAATGAGTATTGATATTTTGTTAATTGTTCTGAGAGCACTAGTAGTCACATTGTGAGGGAAAAACCCTTGATATATTTCTTAGTTTCAGTCTTGAAATACACACTAGCTGGCGGCGGTTGGTTTTAGTGGTTGTAAAGCCGCTCTAGCTAATCATTGATCTCACAAGGAGTTCGTAGTAGTCCAACAAAGAGTTGTTGTATCCATCCAATGAGTGGGCTGAGTTGCCATGCTTAAGGCGGGCCAAATTAGTAGGGCTGAAATACTCAAGGAGAAATATTTAGTGCAAGCCGAATTGTTAAAGAGATGAGGTGCAAGCATTTTCAGGAATCAATTCCCAGGTTTTGCTTCAAGTATTCATGTAACTTTCCTTCAAAGAATTCTATTAATAAAATATTGCTCAAGTTGCAATGTATTTCCAATTTATAGGTTTTTACATTTATAAATTTATTGAAATTGCTTCAAATATTCATATAACTTTCCTTAAAAAGTTCCATTAATAAAATATTTCTAAAGTTACAATGTATTTCCAATTTAAGGGTTTTTACATTTGTAAATTTATTAAAATACTAGTAATTTCTCTATGCCAAATTATGCAATTTCTTATTAAAAAATTCATGGCAATTTTTTAAGCAATTTCCTAAAAGTTTTAAACAATAATATTACGGAATATTACATTTAAGTTAACATAAATTTAGATTTATGGTGATAATGTCACCCGTTTTGATTCAAATTTTGGTTAATCTTATTTTATAGGGTTTACAAAGTACATTTGGGTTTGAGTCTTGACTATCATATTAGGTTTGAATCTTGAAGACATGTAAATCTTTTAATACATAAAAGACCCTAAATTAAAATGGATTGGTAATTATAATTATAAAGGTGGATTAGGTAATTATTATTATAAAGGTGTATATGAGGTTTTTTTGATATATATTTTCTTACATAAATTATTTTAATTTTTTTTCTTATAACGATTAATATAATTTGATTAATAGTAGAAAGTAGATTTTGCTCTCTTCACACCTAAATTCAAATTCGTTTAAAACATTTGATCAACTTATGTGTGTTTACTGGTGGATGTAGTGTCTACCCCACAAGTTGGTCATTTAAAGTTTAATGGTGGATGGAGTGTCCACCCCAAAAGTTGGTCATTTCAATTAAGATACATATTGTGAATTTTTGTTAATTAAAATATATTTTTGAATGCATAAATGGATTCAATCTCTTGAAAAATCTCCACGACACCTATAAATTAAACAACTTAAATTTAGATTTTAAAAAATACAATTTTATGCAAGATTGTGAATTTTTGTTATTTAAAATACATTTTCGAATGCATAAATGGATTCAACCCCTTGAAAAATCCCTAGGACATCTATAAATTAAACAACTTAAATTTATATTTTTAAAAATCTCTATCATATTTTGGTTAAAATTAACTAGAAAAAATGCCCTAAAAAAAGCCATTTTGTTTATTACCCATACTAAGTGTAATTTTTTTTGCAACCTTCGCAGGACTACATCATCATCATGTCCAATATAA
This sequence comes from Pinus albicaulis, assembly GCA_034641835.2. Classification (NCBI taxonomy): domain Eukaryota; kingdom Viridiplantae; phylum Streptophyta; class Pinopsida; order Pinales; family Pinaceae; genus Pinus; species Pinus albicaulis. Next base: position 105,808,853 of record CM076573.1, on the reverse strand, counting down.
CAGAGGAATTAAACTATCAAGGAGCATATTAACAGAGCACCAGTCTATCCAAAAACCGGTAGACTATCATACTAAGTGTAAATTATATTAACAACCAATTTTAATAAATCAACCATTCCTTTTAACTGGAAAAATAATATATATATATATATATATATATATATATATATATATATATATATATATATATATAATTGAAAGTTTGTTATATAAATAATTATATTAAATGCGTTCTAATTAATTGAAATGGTATAATATAAATAATTATATTTAAAAATATTTGATTATTTATTTTTAAATTTAAGAATATAATTTTGAGCCAATTATTTAGAATACATTTTTTGAATGTATAAACAAATTTAACCATCTAAAACTCTAAAACACTCAAATTTTACAAATTATATAATTTAAACTTACAATAACAAAAACAATAAACTTCACCAAAATTAACCAAATTAATTACAAAATATTAAAAAAATAAAAAAATAAAAATAAAAATATACTATTTAATGAAAATGTAAACACATAAACAAAAGAAATTGACAATACTTCTCATTTCTACGATACTTCTCATCTCTTAAATAGCAAAGAGTAAAATATACCTATCTTTTATCGTTGCAATCACAGTACATACTAAATACCTGATTCAACTTAACGTCAATTCTACATAAATAAGGACGCTTCCATCCCTCCTTTAATGGTACATGTCCAAAAAGATGCTTCCCATGTACTTCAGTGCTCTATATAGAGTGGATTGACCCCACACCGGCCAAAACCGGGGCCGGGGGGTTTTCCTGATTTTACCAAAAACAAATTCAGCGTGTACACTAAATGTTGTTCCAGATCAACGTTGACGTGAAAGCCAAATGCTGTTTTTGCGAGAAAAACATAGACATCAAAATGTGGATAATGACGCCCTGGTGCTATTGTGAGTCTATGCCCTGCGAGACGGTCTGACTATTTTGCACCACTTCTTATGCTTTCAGGGCTCATAAATCAAAATAATCAGCCCTTGAAATTTCTCACAACCGAAACAAAAGTCCTTCCGAAATCAATAGCGTCTTACAATATTCATATGGACCTCAAACTCTGTCCATACGGTTTGCAACAAAGTCACTAGGCACTCCATTTATTGTAAACACAAATGTATAGATTAAAATCGAAACGGTGGGAGTAAGGATGAGCGACTCAAAGGTGGAGACGACCGCACGGCTTGCTCAGTGGAAAATTGAGAACTTGCTTTCATGTTCTTACCGGAGGTCAGACCCATTCAAGATGGGTATTTGGAATTGGTAAGCATAATCCCCTCTTTTTGGACGCACGCACACTCTCTTTCAGTCCGGACAAAGAGGATTCTGACGATAGTTGGTTTATTTGTTTAGAGTACTTGATTACATGCATAACATGGATTTTAAGATCACGATGGGAATTGGGTATTTGTGGTCATGAGTTCGGTTCTCGCACAAACGCCTCATTGCATTGAAGGAGTGATTAATTTCTTCTCTTAAAATTCATGTTTTAATATCATTTGGTTAGGCATCTGTCCGTGGAGAAGAACCGCTATCTGCATGTTCGTTTGTTCCCCGAGCCCAGCCGTAGTTCGAAGGACCAACCACCAGTTGCGACATTTGTGCTTCGTATCTACAACGTGGCTGTGAATAAACGACCTTGGACATCTCCGGGTATGCATATAATTACTATGGCGAATTTATTTTTGGCAAGCATTTGTTCTTCTTCTTCAATTTCTCAATTTAAACCGTGGCAGTGGTCTACTACATGTCCCTTAGGTATTATGATGGCCTGAGATTGGCTTTTGGTGTTTTTGTGAACCATGAGTGTGACTAGATGTTATTATTTCTTTTGTAGTTTTTTCCCTTGCTGCAAATTGGCTGTTGTTGTTTTGTGAACCATGAGTGTGACTAGATGATATTATTTCTTTTGTAGTTTTTTCCCTTGCTGCAAATTGGCTTTTGGTTGTTTTATGAACCATGAGTGTGACTAGTTGTTAGTTCCCCTTGCTGCAAATTGGCTTGCTAATTAACAGCTATGCCATTTTGTCTTTAGAGGGCGATTGTTGGTAGCTCTAGTGGGAGTTAACCTGTTGCCTAGTTTTTAAGGGTGCAGAATACAGAAATAAATCTTCATATACTCCTCCCTAGCTCAAGCAATATGCTGACAGATTTGGGTTATGGGTGCTTTGAGTTTGCATCTCATGTTATGTTTAGGTTTCGTATCCACCAGGGGTCAAACATGGGGTTGCATGCACCGAGCATCTTAGGTCATGCCTGGTGCAAGGATGCTGTTTGTAGATTTTCCTGGGTAACCAGGACTAGAGGAGTTTCATTTGTTAGACCCTTTTAGTCAGGTACAAGGCTTTTTATTGTTGCTAGAAACTGGGCACCTAATAAGTGCAGAGTCATTGTCAATCAAACTCAATTGAAGTCCTTAAGTGTCTGTCACTGAGCATCCTGGCTCTTTGCTCTCTTTTGTGCTGAAGATTATATGTTTTTGGACTTTTAAATGATGTCTGGAATTCTTTTTTTTGGATCAGAAAAATATTTCACATATATATTTATGACTCTATGAAACTGAGCTTCAAGTATATCCTTTACAACCAGTCCTGTACAAAATTGGGATTGTGACTCACTGACTGTTGTCCCTATATACATATCTTTACCTATATATGCTGAAAACATATTGGACAGAACCTGACAAAATTCAGAACAAAGCAAAGACATTACTATCAAACTATGTACATACCATACTGAATCAACGAGTGTTTAAAACCGCCCAAACTGTAACTGGAACCAGCTGGTTTGGCCAGTCAGACTGCCAGAGTGCATTGAACTGGCCGTTGAACCAGTTTGGGGATCTGTTCCATACTGAATGGGCAATCTGAATGGTATTCCAAAATAACAGGATATACACACTGAATTCCTAAGCTAAATAAACGTCAGAATCAAAATAGATAAGAACATCCAGTATTATTGACAAAATTGGTTCTCATATAACCATGGTACATTTGAACTTTATATTTGTAGTTGTTATATGCGGATATGCACTTCTAGCTTTAGATGGTCCAATAACATACAGCTTCAAAGTTCAAACATAAATTGCAGTTGTACTTTACTAATTGTTCTAGAGCAAGTTGTGAAACTTCAAAATCTCAGACCTACAAGCTTCCATTTCAATCTCAGGCAACATATAAAACACCAGCAACTGATATTAATAATCATGCATGCATTGGTTGTCTTTTGACTGTTCATATGCTAGGTAGTACTGAATCAACTTATATGTTATTGCTTCTATCCAACTTTAGTGCCATGGAGCTTCCTCAATGGTGCATGTATAATCTTTACTCATAACATACTTGCTGCCCCCTCAAGGGAAACTACTTCCAGACCACCCACTCAGGAGTACATGATGCTGCTCGGATGAGCTCTCTTGCTTATCTCTTTTGGTTCAGGCTTGATCTCTTCCAGTTTTTCCACCCTATGTTATCCATGGGATCTTCAGATGACTCTACCATGGTAAAGCGGCTTCGATGTTTTTTCACCCCAGATGATATGCACTCACACAGGTGGAAGTTCATACTTATTTTAGTTGATGTGCTATGGTTTCATGTGATAGTTTATTATCTAGAAGTGGTGTGATAGTTTCTAACCTTGTCATGAAAGTGATAAACATTGGTAAAGATCTTATAACACTTTTTAATTGTAATAGTTTTATTCTTTTGCCTCGTGTATTATGGGGGACATGGCTGTCCTAAAAAAAGTACTCTACCATGGTATATTGGCTTCTATGTTTTTTCACCTTAGATGATATGCGCTCACTGTTGATTTTTTGGGTAGCATTGGATGTGCTCTAACTCTGAAATTTTGTGGAGGTGCTAGAACACATGAGATCTCCAAGACCCATAAATTGTTTGAAGAAATTCCACCCGGAATGCAAGTTATTTAAATAATTAATTATTTTTAATGGAACCTAAGTTAAAACTTAGGGAATTAAAATAATTAAAGTGAATTAATTTAAATGTGGGTGAGAAGCTTCTAAGTGACGAGGATCAAGTCTATTTTAATCTTAGCCGTTGATTAAAGATTAGATCACGACCGTTGATTTATCAACAGGAAAAGTATAAATGAAGACTTGTGTGTCAGTTGAAGACAAGCTGGGAAAATACTCAGTAACCCGATGGAAGTCGATACTCTAGGAGAAGAGTTCGATTTCAGAGGGAGAGTTGCAGGGTGAAGGAAGATGAGGGTATCAACAACAGTCAGAGATAGAGGAGGGATGCACAGCAGCAGAGAGACAATGCAGAGGGACAACGTAGTGAGGCAACACAGCAGAGGACGCAGAGGTGATGCAGTGGAGGCTGGAGGGTCTCTTAGGTGTCAGAATTTCTCCAGTGAGTGGAGGAAAACTATCTCAGGTGTTTTCACAAATGTTTCTCCATGATTCTTCAAATTATTCCATGTATAGAGATTGTTGCTGAAGAATAATAAATAAGCGCCAACGTTGCACGGGTACCACTCCTAGTCCTTGGAGGGCAAGTACCCCAAGCTCCGCCGCTCCTGGGAGCTTTGGAGCGGGTACGAAACGCTCCAAAATGGGCGGAAACCTTGATTGGAGCATTGGAGCTTTTCGGAAGCTTCTATTTGCAAGTTTTGCCGTTTCCGGAGCGGGTTTCTGGTGGGAACGTGGATCGGGAGCCTGTGGGAGCTCCAAACCATCGAGGAGCTTAACGCGAAAACTAAATTAATTTATGAAAGCCTGTGACCATTAGGTTTAATTCATTGCAAGTCTGTGGGAATTGGTTTCCAATGTTCCGAAGGAACAAATTCACCAAACCCTAAAACCATTTTCAAATTATTTAAACATGGCATGACTTCGAATGCACTGTAGCTTTGCAATTATTTTTAAGAGGATGAAATAATAACTTAAATTTGAGAAAAGTAAAATTTGTTTCAGTATTTATATTTTAAAAAGATTTTAATTATCGTTTAATTATCACATAAGAACTTGAGTTCGACAAAAGTAAAATTTCCTCATTAAAGATTTATATTTCAAAAAGATTTTAATTATTGTTCTATTTTTAGTATTTCATTTTAGGTTTAAAGCTTGACAATTATTTATATATATTCTCGATTTAATGCTGTGGACATACGGTCGTCTATTTTTGTTTTTAACTTAATATTCTAATATTTCTGTTTTGATTTTTTCTATTCATTTGTCAATTTTTGTTTTTCTCTTACTATTCTGATATTTAATTTTTAATTTTTCTTATTATAATTAAGTTTTTTCTTTACTTATTACTATCAATATCTTATTTTTGCTGTATAAATTCAATTTAAATTCAATTCTAAAGAAGTGATAAAGTGACTTCATAAAGTAATTCCAATTCATAAAGTAATTTCAAGTGATAAAGTGTTAATATTTTAATATATAAAAAGTGTTAATGTTTTAATATATTTTTATAAATTTTTTTCAGTAATAATCTTAGTGGTTTGTTGGTTTGACGATGTTCATTTGGTTGGTTTGACAATGTTTATCAAAATAAAATAAAATTTTAGAATAAGATAGATCACACAAACCAAAATTCTAAAAATATTCTAATATTTTATTTTTAATTTTTTATTATGAAATTTTTACTTTTCTGACTATTAATATTTTTTTTTCTATTTTATGATTTCATAAAGTAATATGAAGTGATAAAGTGATTTGCTTATACTAAAAAGATTCTAGTAAAACCCACCGAATGATATTAACATATATATTAATCATATATATTAAATTTTATTTTTTAATATATTATATTATTGCCGCTCCCAACTTGACGTTTCCTGTAAATTTGGGCAAAGCTTCTAGCCGTACTAGATACTCGTTCCCACGTACCCAAAGTACCCGCGTACCGGAAACTCGTGCAACATAGATAAACGCTCATCTGCTACACCGGTTTTTCCACATTGGGTTTTTATGGGGACAATTGTCCAAAAACAACTGTGTTGATGTGATTGATTCTTGTGCTTGCATTTCACTGTTATTTTCTCTATGTAATAATGTGATAACTGCAATAAAATCTATTTTGTTGTTTACTGAAGGATTTTCGTAAGTAACTTATTGTGGAAATAAGTAGGAGAAATAAATCAGTTACTGCAGTAGAATTTCAAGTTAGAAAATTTCACACTCACACAGGTGGAAGTTCATTCTTATTTTAGTTGATGTGCTATGGTTTCATGTGATAGTTTCTTATCTAGAAGTGGTGTGATAGTTTCTAATGGTTGTCCTTAAAAAAGTACTCTACCATAGTATACCAACTTCTATGTTTCACCTCAGATGATATGCACTTGTATAGTTGGAAGTTCATGCTTATTTTAGTTGATGTGCTATGGTTTCATGTGATATTTTCTTATCTAGAAGTGGTGTGATAGTTTCTAACCTTGTCATGAAAGTGATAAACATTGGTGAGATCTTATAACAATTTTTAACTATAATAATTTTATTATTTTGACTTGTGTACCATGGCGGGACATGGTTGTCCTTCAAATTATCCTATGTTAAGTTTTTGTAGGGAAATATATTTTTTTCCTAAGCAATTGACTCATGTAACAGGGTTAAGGTTGTCCCACTATGGTAAAGTTGTTGATTTTTGATAGCTTGGGAGGTACTCCAAGCCCTAGGGTTTGGGGTTTGGAGGATGGAGCACCACAATAGGGCATTGTGGGCTTTGAACCCAAGATTGGGGGTTTTGTACCCAAAGGAGTTGGGCCAAAACCATGAGGCATTTTGGACATGTGATGGATGGAGATGATAGAGGACGTTGAGGAGAATCCAACACAACAAAAATAATTGAATTCCGAGTTGTCTACAATGAGTTATGAATTTTTGAAGTTGTGGAGTGGGCTTGGTTAAGGTTAGCCTAGTAGTTGGAGACCTTATGACAACTAGACAAGCCCTTTTCAAGGAATTCATTGGAGCCACATGTGAGGATATATATTAGACACATGTGTGAGGTTATTCAATCATCCACAAGTGCACAATTCATAAGCAAATAGCATCTAAAGTTGAGCCGCAGGTCTAGGGAGCAAAAGTAAGGAGGAACATGGCTGATTTTTTGGGCACAATTGTGACTGTTTGCAGGGTTGAGTAGAAGGACAAGGAGGCCACAACTTCAAGGAGCAAGTTTGGGGCTGTGTTCTCTTGTGAAATTGAGCCGCAAACCTGTTCTGGAGATTGAGGAAGGCCGCAACCCTAAATCACCAGTTGTGAGGGGGCCACAAGTCTGATCAGAGGGCTGGAAACTAGCCCAAGTACTAGCGTAGAGCAGCAGTGACACAAGAGGTATGCTGCAACTGTAGGAGGCTGTTTGGAGGTAGAAAATGTTGATTTGGGTAGCATCGGATGTGCTCTAAGTCTCAAATTTGGCAGGGAGACTTAGACACATGTATTCTAGAGAACCCAGAAACTGTTTGTGAAAATTCCACTCAGAATGAGCCTTTTTTTTCCAAGGAAAAAAGCGAACTTTTTATTAAGTATATAAAAAGTTAGAGAGTGCATGCAGTTAAGCATTCAGTAGGATAAGTTACCACCATAGAGTCTCACAAAACAATGAAATAAGCAACCAGTGCTAGAGAAAGCCACTGTCAGAAAAGCACTGAGACAAAAATCAAACATATATCAGGCCTCTCCTAGGAAGGAGAGAACAACCCGCCAAGAGACACAATCCAGAAACCAAAGCCTATAAGCATGAAAAGACATAAGTGATAGCATTTTCACCTACTATGAGCCAAGAAACGCCCCCATAGAGAGGCCACCAGTTTTACATACATATACAAAAAACCATATAAATAGACCATAGATGCTCTGAAAATTGAGGAGAGACCAGAGTCCAATAGACACCAAAACAGGTAGTACAAAAACCCCGGAACTAAGAGTATGATGAAATTAAATAACAAAGGGTCCAGTGTCAGACACATGGACTCTGCCATCTTCAGTTTCCACTATGCGCCAACAATCCAGATCCTGTTGTAAGCCCTCCTTAGAAAGGAGGTCGATTGTTGTGTTGCGTTCCTTGTAGATATGGCACACAGGTATAAAATCAAATGACATTTTTAATAGAAGAATTTCTTCAATGATAGGGATCAAAACAAAATTCGGACATCTCTGAGTATTGTTGAACCAATTTACAACATTCTTGGAGTCCCCAAATATTTGAACATTGGCAATTCCCAAATCTATGAGCCAACCGAGGAGCAGTTTTAAAGAGAGCAGTTCAGCAATGTTGTTTGTGCCAGGGCCTATGCCCATAGAGGATTTTAAAGTTCTGTTTTCATCTATATGGATCACCAAGCCTACCACATCGATTTAGTTCATCCAAAGCGCCATCAAAAAATGCCCAAGGAATATCCCTATTGATCTGTTCATTGGTGATAGTTTTGACAGTCCTGGTGATATCTTTTTTGGGAAGATCCAGGATGGAGACACATTTAGTTGCAATGGAGATTGGGGAAGGAACCAAGTCCTTGAAAATACCTCTATTCCTTCCAAGCCAAAGACCCCAAGTGATGATTAAAGGTATATTCTTTTTGTTGATATCCAGAACCTCATTCCACCAGGACAACCAAGCAGATTCAACTGAAGGTACATGCCAATTTGTCCGCATGCCTAAGAGGGAGAGGGTGGCCTCCCAGACTTTTAAGGCAAAGCCACATGAAAGGAAAATATGATTAATGGTCTCCTCCGAGTCCTTGCACAAGATACACCAGCCAGACCCCTGTTTATTCCTTTTTATTAAGTTATCCCATGTAGGAACTTTGTTCTTGAGCACACACCAAAAAAAGAGTCTAGCTTTTGCCGTACTATTTAGCTTCCATAATAGTTTATGCCACCACACCTACTGACCTCTGTTCCTCTGATTCATTAAGAAATTATATCTGAATTTAGGAGCATATTTGCCAATCCGTGCATGTACCCATCAAAGAGAGTCCGACCTGTCATAAATCCATACATTGGACCTTCTCAGCTTCTGAGTATAATTCCTCCATTCGATACCCCATTGAGGCTCCAGATGCATATCATCTTCTGATTTCCAGCTCTGAGTCCAAAAAGAAGTTGTCTCTGGTTTTGCAATTTGAGACAAGTAATAAAACCCCTTTGAGTGAAGGTGGTCCAAAAGCCCCCGAGAGAGAGCGAAATGCTGATTGCAACCCACCTAAGGATCACTGCATGAGACAACCTTCTCCCCATTTCCAACTTGCCATGCCAGACCGTCTTCGACCAGTTTAAAGGAGAGAATGGTGGCTTTCCATATCACAGGTACATTTGATGTCTCTTTCCTAGGGTTGCAGATCCATTCCTCCAAAGGTCCAAAGGAGTGGGAGTAATGTATTTACGTTTGACCATCGCTGTCCATAGGTTATCCTCAGAAATGATCTTCCAACTAGATTTAGCTACTAAAGACATGGCAAAGGATTGAAGCTCCTTTATCTTCCAACCACCCCTCTCCTTCGGCGAAGCAATTTTGTCCCAAGCTACCCAGGGAATCACATGCTCCTCCTTCGTTCTAGCACAGAGGAAACGACTACAAATTTTCCTTAATTTTGATAAAATACCTTTTGGGACCCAGGAGAGCGCAATCCAGTAGACAGGGATAGCCACAAGCACAAATTTAATGAGAACTAGTCTGCCGTCCCTAGACAACCATTTGTAACTCCACAAACTTATTCGATTCTCAATCTTTGCCAACAACCAATTCCAATCTAGCTTTTTATAGGAATCAGGTTTTAAGAAGAAACCCAATTATTTTAGGCTGTCCCCCATTGGAATAACTTTGAAGGGAAGGGAGACCACATTCTTTCAAGGTCCCCATCCGAGAGACCATCATGAGAAATGGAGGATTTTTGCGCATTTATACTCATTCCTGTAGCCTTAACAAACAAATCCAAGGCGCATTTCATATGGCAGACCTCATCACTAGAACCATTGCTGAACAGAAGAATTTCATCCACAAAATGTAAGTGGGATATGAAAAGATTGGTAGCGAATTCAATACCTTTTAGGTCACCATTTCTCTTATTCGAGTGCAATACCTGGCTAAGCCCTTCTGCTGCTAATAAGAACAAAAGAGGGGATAGGGGGCATCCTTGTCCGAGCCCTCTTTGGCTGTGGAAAAAAGGAGAAGAAACCCCATTTATGAGAACAACAAAAGACACATTTGTTATACACCCCATAATCCAATTAATAATACCATTACAGAAGCCCAGATGAGTCAACAAAAGGCACAAATATAGCCAACTGATCCTGTCATATGCTTTTGAAAGGTCTGTTTTCACAATCAGTCCTTTTTCTTTTAGGTTTTTTCATACTGTGCATTGTTTCTTGGGCCACCCCAATGGGTTCATGAATTTGTCTAACATCCAAGAAACCTAACTATTCTTTAAAGATGTTGCATGGCAGTATAGGCTTCAAACGTATTGCAATAATTTTGTAAATACAGTTGCAAAGGGAAATAGGTCTGAATTCTTCAAAAGAGACAAACACATCCGATTTTAGAATTAGTGCAAGGAAAGTAGAATTGAAAGGTTCATGAATGCTCCCTTTGATCCTAGATTCCTCCACCACCCCCACCATTTCATCCCCAATTAGGTCAAAAAAGTGTTGGTAAAACTCTACTGTCGACCTATTCGGCGCAAGGCTATTATCTTTTTGCATAGTCTTTAAAACACTTTCCTCTTCGATTTTTGTAACTGGAGCCATAAGCATCCCATTTTCTTCCTCCTCAGCATACCTGGGGAAAAGTTGAGCCACCCGGATGACTTCGGCAATTGAGGCCCCATTTGGGGCCTTAAAGAGATTTTTGAAGTGATCTCTTCCCAAAGAAGCCATCTCTCTAAAAGATTTTGCTATTTCTCTGTCCGACCTTATCATTTCCCAAATTGTATTTGAGAGTTTTCTCCCCTTTGCATAATTTTGGAAGAATTTAGTATTTTCATCACTTGCCTCAAGCCATATCGCTCGGCTTTTTTGTCTCCACTGTTCTTCAATTTCATTTAATATCTTTCTCCTTTTTGTCTCCAACAGTTTTAACATTTCCCTCTTCTCCTCTGATTCATAGCTGTTAACATCGGGGCGTTCCATCTCTTCCAAATCCTTCTCAATGCTCTTCAATTCAGAATCCTCCCTCAACCTTTTCTCTTTCGCCCATATAATGGTTTTAGATTTCAGAGATTTGAGATTAGCCATAAAAGCCCGAGCATGAGAGAGGTTTTGTGACCCATCCATCGGTCTCCAAGTTTCTTTTACCAGGGCAATGTAACTTGGATCTTTAAGCCACCCCGGATTGAACTTGAAAGGCAAACTTGGCTTTTTATTAGGTCCAGAGAGCTCCAGAAGGATAGGGAAATGATCAGATTCCCCTCTAGCTCCCACCCATTGCCTACAACCAATGGTGTTATTGACAAAGTCCTCTTTAATTAGAAAACGATCCAATCTTTTTGCCACTCTAGCTTCACCCACCCTCCTGTTCCTCCAAGTAGGAACATACTTGATAAGGTTTAAGTCGATCAGGCCACTGTCTCTAATTTTGTTTTGAAAAAAGTCAACAAGTGGATCTGCTTCCCCATGTTTCAGACATTCCTAGGGAAAAATTTAGGTCTCCTCCCACCACCAGGTTCCGAGCCTTCATAATTTTTTTTGCAAAAAAGTTATTCCAGAAACGCACTCTCTCCAGAACAGGACCATAGATGTTTATGAGGGTGAAGGAAGAACAAAGCTCAATGGAGTAAACCTGCACACCCAAAACCGACTCAGAGCTCCAAGAGTTTGTTATATGAAATACACTATCACGAAGACCTATGGCCAGACCACCTGATCTTCCTCTAGCATCCACCGTCACCAAAGACCAGCCAGACAATAATTTCCCAAGGGAGGCCGAAACATGAATTCCCATACCCATAGTTTCTTGGAGAAATATAACATCAAGGTTATATAGTTTGAGAAGAGATTTTAGGGCTAGTTTTTTTTCCAGTTACTAGCAAAACCTCTACAGTTATAGGACATAATAATCATTTAGAAACAACGATCGGGGCCTGCGCTGCTCTAAGCGCCCCTTCTAAAGATAACTGTTTTCCATTCGCTATGTCTAATTTGGCTTTCAGTTGAGCCTTACACAGATCGGTTTCCCTACCCCTGGATTTCCGAGGCCTCACACGATTCGAAATAATCCCTAATCCCCCTATAGGCTCATCAGACATTGATCACTTTTCCCTTGGCCGAAGATTATAAGGGTTTTTATCAATCAAAAGAGCAGGGATGGAAGTAATGATGTTGTCCATGGCTAAGGAGAGGTTTTCAATACATGAAGACTCTATTAAAGGAGGCTTGGAAGGACTAGGCTTTGGTAAATCATTTAACAAAGAGGCAAGAGAAGAATGTAAAGAGGAGGGAAAGCAAGGGACAATACTAGTCTGATTGTGTGCATTCTCTGCCGATCCAGGGGCTGTCCGAGAGGGATCAAGATCATGTGCTATCTCTATCGGACCATGGTCATCCTGTATAGGGGCTTGCTGCACCGCCTGAGGCTCCTCCTGAATAGTATCATGTGTCACTGCCCCCTTCGTCTCCTCTTGAACCCCATCCTATTTCTCTTCCACCCCTTCCATATGTACCTGCACATCAACATACAAATTTCCCCTTGCCTCCTTCCTGGGCAAATCCTTCGGCCTTCACCTTCTTCTAAACCCCAAGGGACAATCCTGAGCCAAATGCCTATGCTTGTGACATTGGTGGTACCAGAATGGAAGATGCTCGTAGTCTATGATTTGACAAAAGGATTTATCAACCCTCTTTATCTGCATTTCATCCACCAGGCCTTCTCTCAGATTCAATCTTACCAAAATACGTGCAACATTCCTACATTTTGAGTGACGCAGAGGCTGCGCTAGGTTAGAGGGATTGACGCAGTTGTAGGAAGAGTTGCGCTGAGGGTTCTAGTGGGCCAGAAAGGGCTCGTTATCTGTAAATCCCGATTGAGGGTGTGATTCAGCCATACTTAATGTCCCCGAGTGAAAAGGTACAACTGTCGTGTATTTTCTCTAGAGGGCAAACCGTTTCTAGTGCCCAGAATGTTGTATTCAGATTCTGCATAATAATAAAACCCTCTAGAGCTGTTGCACCGGTTTTCCCACATTGGGTTTTTCTGGGGACATTTGTCCGAAAAATCTGTCATTTTGTCATATGTGCTTGATGTTTCAGTAAATGATTTGTAGTTGTGTAGGTTGCTATTTGTGTTTACTTCACTATTTTTCTTAATATTCAGTTAAATAACTTGTATAATTATTAATAAATCAAGTAGGACAAGTAAATCAATAGTTAGCAGTAGGGTTTCTGTATTAAGGACTCAGAATTTTTCACAGATCTATCACCAAATCAAAGGCAGCATTGTTGCATTAGAGAATGCTTGGCAAATCCATTCCAGATCGTTGGTTTTAAGGCACACAATCAATGGCAGTTAAAGGATAGATGATAGATGGCAACAATAAATCATTGGTTCAATTGGCAATTTGGGTATTTCTAGATAAGGTATTCGAACCAACAAATCAAAGGGAAGTGGATACATTTCAAAATCAATATTGGAGGGTCTTTGAAAACTGTTCCAGATTTTTTGCAATTAATCAATGGAAATTAGTTGAAGAAAATCAATATCTAGGAAATGAAGTAATGACAATTTAAAGTAGTATTCAGAGCTATATGGTTATCGATGCAAGACTTTCCTACAAAAATTTGACTTAGCTTCCGTAAGTAATGACAATTTAAAGTAGTATTCAAAGCTATATGGTTATCGATGCAAGACTTTCCCACAAAGGTGGAAAATTTGTCCTCAAAAGGGTATGCGTCACTCTCTGCGTTGACTTAGCTTCAGTAAGTAATGACAATTTAAAGTAGTATTCAAAGCTATATGGTTATCGATGCAAGACTTTCCTACAAAGGTGGAAAATTTGTCCTCAGAAGGGTTTGCGTCACTCTCTGCGTCACTCAGAAGGGTCTGTGTCACTCTCTGCATCAGCTTGGCTGGGCTGCGTCCCTCCTGCTGGCATCTGCGCTGTCCTGGTACGATGCTGCCTCTTTGTTGCTGTATTCTCGGCCTTGGATCAGATCATCCCTTGCCGATCTCTACCCCTCACTGCACTACAAACTCACTTCGAATTCCTCAGCAAACCCCGCCCCAAAAATTCGACTTAGCTTCAGTGCTTTCGCTGTGTGTGTGTTCTCCAACTGACCCCAAGCCTTTCCTTTATACTTTTCTCGTTGGCAAACCAACGACTGTGATCTAATCTCTATCGACGGCTAAGATTAAAAGAATGCTTGATCCACATCACTTAGAACATTTCATCACATGTGTAAATTAATTCATTTTAATTTTTTAATTTCCCTAAGTTAGACTCAGGATCCCCATTAAAGAAATTTAATTATTTGAATAACTTTTACACAAGATAGAATTTCTCCAAATGCTCTCTGGGTATTGATGATCTTGTATGTTCCAGGCTCTCCACAAAGTTTTGGAGCTAGAGCACACCCGATGCTATCTCAAAATCTCAACAAGATCCTGACATACGCTCAACTAATGCCATGTGTTGAATTTTAGTTGTAGCATGTCTTTGATTACTTGAAATCTGTTGGGCTGCTTCCTCGAATTGTTCAACTGCTTGAGCCAAATTCCTTGGATTTGAATTTGGAATGCTCTTCGACTTGTCTGCCAATTGTGTCTACACATTTGGTTGCCTTCAAATCTGGGATTGTTGACCTCTAATTGCAGATTTTCCTGCTTGAAATCTAAAGTGGTTGAAGCTGTTCCTTAAGATAGACAAACCTTTGCCACCTTTCTTTCTTTGCAGTGCCTTAAATGATTGCAGTTCCTACTCCAAAATCTGAATTTGTCAAATTTGGATGCCTCTGCTGAAACTTTTATTTTTAAGAAAATAATTTATATATGCATTTGAAAGGACCACAATTCACATTGAGTTCACTACGGGAGAAATACAATTATGTGATTTCTTGGACTAAACATAGAAAGGCTTTGACAGCTGACCCAAACATTGTTGAACTTTAAATCTGATAAGTGTTGGCACCTCTGCTCTCCAGAATATTTAACCCAATCCTTCTTGTAAAATTTATTCAACTTTAAATCCTTCTTGTTGGAAATACTTCTAGTTGCAATTTCAAAGTGTCCAAACCCGCTCAATACACTTAGCTTAGAACTGTTGTAAGTATCCATCGAAACATATCTCTGTCAGAATAATTGAAAACCTAGTTCCAGCAAAATGTACTTTTAATCCAGTATTGAAATGGGGAGACTGACAAAATGATACAATGGAAGCAACAAATTCTTCATCTCTTGCCTCAACCATCAGAATCACACTTGAAACCTTGGGAGATCGTAGCATTGGGTTCAATATTTCTCAAGTCTTTTTCAATCCTGCCCTGCTCTGTTCCCAATAGATGAGAACTAAATGAATTAATTAAAATCTGAGACGACCCAAATGAAGAAGACTCCCACTCATGCAACTGCTGGTGCAACTGAAACAACTCAAATTGACTGTAATCCAAATATACCTTCTGATTTCAATAATTTAATTCAGATTTTTGTATTCTTCATTCACCTTCAGCAAATTCATTTCTAACAAACTTATGGAAGATGAAAGCTCCAGAAGTTAGGATATTTTAACTTTCACAGGCTGTAAAATGATAGAGCGTCGTAGAAGCAACCCAAAATGCAGTCCATATGGTGATACAATCACATTTATTATTTTTTCATTTCCATCTGAATTTCATGCATCCAAGATGCTTCTTAAATTTCATCTTTCTTGTAGAAATTTCTCCCTGATCATGCATGACTATCAATCAATTTTTCTTTTGGTCCATGATTCCTTCAGCATTATTGTCATCTTTATTGGCAGCATTGGAAATTATTACCATCGAGTTCTGGCACTGTCAAACTGTCATACTGAAGTATTTTCAACCTTCATACCCAAATCACCAGCTATAAAATTAGGTGATGTAATAGCAGCAACATCCTGAAGGCCAACAAATAAAAAATTAGACGTTTTGCTAAAACGGGCCATTCATGAAATCTGAACTTATACCCTTCAAAGAAATAGCAAGATCTCTCCAAAACGCTCAGAATCTGCCAGAAATTCCCGCGTTGTGCCTAATTTACACCATTCTGCACAAAACTGACGTTCCGGAGTTTTGATATTTGACTTCAATTTCCCAAAAATGGAGCATGAAATTCAGTGTCTAGAAACCACTGCGAAATTTTAAATGAAGCACACAGTAAAAACTTTCTTTAACCATCGAATCCCTTTTCTTTGCCTTGCGCTGACAACTTCTTAATCCATTTTCTACTAAAGACTTCCATTTATGTTGCAGAGCTTGATATTTCAAATGTTGAGTAGAAACAACTTCCTTTGAATTTTACAATGATGACTTGAAATCTTTGATCTCAAATAATAACCTTCATGATTCATTTGAAACTGGGCACTTGAGAAAGTAGGATTTAAGTTGTGCCTATTTGTACAGAAAACTGGAAAGATCCCAAGCCATGTTGTGATTTATCATATCTAATTCTGTCTTTTCCTTTGCTAATTGAATTCAATTGCTCTTTTAAACATTTGTTTAAATATATGAGAGTTAAATATGTTGTTTAGAGTGCTTGCTGAAGAAGATTCATGCTGTTTGTTGTGAGAAATCTTGATAAGGATTTACCAAAGAATTGTTTATCACTGGGACTTACCCTCATAGCAAATAGGAAATCCGTAGTAGAATGATGACAACATAGAAGGAATTTTGTGAACAATAGGGCCCCTTTGATTAATTCTAAAACAATCCATCGTAATTTTGAGAAGTTCAAACCACAAGTGGATTTCGGGGGCGCCCCTTGGCAGTATGTGGTTTCAAGTCGGGGGAGTGCGAAATTCACCACAGATTGCCACGCAATAAAAAATTGTTTTGAAAAACAACTTATTTCAGACCCCCCTCCTCCATTAAATGTCAAAAAGGCAAGGGGTCAGAAATGTTGAGATTTTGGGGTAGCATCGGGTGTGCTCTAGCTCTGAAACTTTGTGGAGGGGCTAAGACACACGAGATCTCTAAGACCCAGAAAGTGTTTGGAGAAATTTCATCCAGTGTAATAGTTATTCAAATGTTTAAATTTTTTAATGGGGACCCTAAGTCTAACTTAGGGAAATTAAAAAATTAAAGTGAATTAATTTACACATGTGATGAAATGTTGCAAGTGACGTGGATCAAACATTATTTTAATCTCATCTGTTGATTAGAGATTAGTTCATGACTGTTGGTTTGCCAACGAGAAAAGTGTAAGAGAAGGGCTTGGGGTCAGTTGGAGAATAGACACACACATTGCAGAGCACTGAAGCTAAGTTGAATTTTTGGGGCGAGGTTTGCTGAGGAATTCAAAGTGAGTTTGTAGTGCAGTGAGGGGCAGATATCAGCAAGGGATGATCTGATCTGAGGCCGAGATACAACAGTAAAGAGGTAGCTTGTACCAGGCAGCACAGAGGCCAGCGAGAGGGACGCAGTCCAGCCAGGACCACACAGAAGAGGCTGTAGAGGCAGCGTTGAGGGTTCTAATGGGCCAGAAAGGGCTCAAATTTGTAATTCCCTGGAGAGGGTTGGATCAGCCATATTTTCTGTCTCCGAGTGAAAGGCACAACTGTTGTGTAATTTCTCTGTACGACAAACCATTTCTGGTGCCCAAAATGTTGTATTCAAATTCTGCATAATAATAAAACCGTCTAGAGCTGTTGCACCGGTTTTCCCGCACTGGGTTTTTCTGGGGACATTTGTCCGAAAAATATGTGTAATTTTGTCACATTGCTTGCTGTTCAGTAAATGATCTGTAGATGTGTAGACTGCAATTTGTATTTGCTTTAATGTTTTTTTTTTTGTTTTTTGTTTTTTGCTTTTGTTTTTGTTTTTTTGTTTTTTGTTTTTTGTTTTTGTTTTTTTGTTTTGTTTTGTTTTTTTTTTTGAATATTCAGATTAATAACTTGTTAATTAATCAAACAAGTAGGCGAAGTAGATCAAGACACTGCAGTAGGGTTTCTGTTTTGAAACTTTCACATGATATTAGAGTATTGCAGATCAAGCTGATCCACCAGCAGAGCAGCTGAAGATAATTGCTGTAGGAAGGGCAGCTGAAGCAGCAGAGATCCAAAAGAAGGCAGCGCAGCACCAGGAGGAACACAACCTGTTGGCATTTTGTGTATTTGGGGTAGCATCAGTTGTGCTCTAGCTCCCAAATTTTGTGGAGGTACTAGAGTACAGTTGATCTACAAGACCTAGAAATTGATTTGGGAAATTTCATCTGGTTTAGGAGATATTAAATTAATTAATTATTTTAATGTATTTCCTAAGTTAAAACTTAGGGAACTTAAATAATTAAAGTGAATTTAATTTAAAAATCTGATGAAATTGTCTTAAGTTACACAGATCAAGCTTTCTTTTAATCTTAACTATTGATTCAAGATTTAATCATGGCCGTTGGTTTTCCAATGAGAAAAGTATAAAGGAAAGGCTTGGGGTCATTTGTAAAGACACACAAAGGCAGAACACTGAAGCTAAGCTGAGATTCTAGGGCGGGTTTGCTAAGAATTCTCAGAAGTGTTTCAGCTGCAGAGAGGGGAATTTATTCTAAGGAGATGATCTGATCTCGGGGTCTAGAATCAGCAAGAGGCAGAGATCAGCTTGGAGAGGCAACACAGAGAAGCAAGAGAGCAGCAGTAGGAAGGGCAGCAACTGTGTTACGTAGGTGCCGCGCAGTCCCTCAAGGACAACGTGATTTTCTGCAGGAAACCCTCAGGGGTTACGCAGAGACCCCAAGGGGCAGCGTAAGGACTGCGTCACCCAGTCTGGGGTAACGCATCCCTTTCCGGAGCAGCGCTGAGGGTCAGAGGGGCTTTAGAGGCTGACGCAGAGGCTTCACAGGCAGCGCTAGGGTTTCTAGGCCCTAATCTTGGCTGAGTTTTGTAAATCCCGTTTGAGGGTGTAGATTAGTCATTATTTTGTCCCTAGATCAGCCAGTGAGCTGTAGATCTATTATTTCTCTGTCGGGTTTTCCAGATCTGAAACCCATGCTTATTGTATTCAGAAAATTCATAATAATAAAACCCTCCAGCAGCCAGAAGGCCGATTTTCCCGCATTAGGTTTTTTCGGGGACTATTTGTCCATAAATAACTGTGTCACTTTGTCTATGTGTGTATGAACTTGCTCTAGATCTGGATTGGTGGAGATCTGTTACGTGTTTTGCTTCGATTTTAACTTGAATTCATTCAGTTAATAACTTATCTAAGTAGGAGGAGCTTAACCAGATTAACAGTAAAAATTTCTACATAAAGTGTGAAGATTCAGAAATTTCCACATGGTATCAGAGCAATTGCAGATCTAGGAGGGTCACCAGCAAGAGACTGAATGTTCTAGCTTCAGGAAGCAGCTGGAAAAGCAGTAGAAACTCAAATATGAAGGGACAACGCAGTTTTCAGAGGCAAATTCACGCAGAGGGAAGGGTGACGCAGTCTAATGCTGTCTCCTAGCAAGCCCACGCAATCACTGCGCAGAGGCAGCTCAGAAACAACGCTGGATTGGTCTGAAGCCTACTAGTGTGATGCAGATCTGAATCTGTTAGATCCAGAAAAGACTGAAGATTAGCTGCAGAAATTCAGAAGGCGCTGGTGGGGCTAATTTTCTGAAATGTTCAGATTTTTAGCCTAAGCACAAGTGACAAAGAGTGGGAGGAGATCAGTTTCTCATAGAGTTTCTAGCCAAAGAAACTTGCAGATTGATCAGAGGATCAAAGAGAGCTGAATCATAGTTGATTTGGCAGATTTCAAAGGAGGGAAATCAATTGTCAGAGGGAGCAGAAGGTGCCTGTTTCGCCAAGGGCCTTAGATCCATTTCTTTAGCAAAGAGAAAAGGAAGTTCCGACACATTCTGAGCAGATGGCTCCTCATGGATTACGTGATCAGGACAGGTTGGATGGCCTTTCCAACTTTTCAATTTGGAAGGCAAGGATCCTGATAGTCCTTGAGGCATACAATCTTAGAGACCATGCAGAGCAAACTCTGGCCACATTGACCGATCCGGATCTCCTTCGGAAGCATAAGAAAGATGTTGGGCATGCCAAGCGGCTGATTATGGATGGAATTAAGGACCATATTGTACCACACCTAGCTGAGAAGAAGAAAACTAATGAGATGTGGAAGACTTTAATCTCCCTATATGAGGGAAAATCTATCCAAAGGAAGATGCTGTTGGAGACACAGATGAGGTCATTCATGATGACCAAGGGAGAAGACATGGAGCGTTTCCTCTTCAGACTGCCGTCGATCAGAGATCAGTTGACTGCAACTGGTGCTAAGGTGGAAGGTGATGTGATGGTCAAGACTGCCCTCAATGCTGTCACATATGAGTGGGAAACCTTTGTCCAAAGTATCTTGGGCAGAGTGGACCTCCCAGATTGGGACAGCTTGTGGTCAATTCTGCGTCAAGAAGAACTCTGTAGATTCACCAAGAAGCACTATAGCTTAGGATCAAGCAAAGTGAAGAAGGAAGATGAAGAAGATGCAGCGTTGGCATCAAAGAGGCAGCAGGGAAAGAAGAAGAAGGATATGTCAAAGATCAAGTGCTTCCAGTGTGGTGAAATAGGACATTTTGCTAGCAATTGCCCTCAGAAGAAAAAGGACAAGGAAGCCTCTTCTTCCAAGGCTGTTGTGGCGGATGATGGGTTGGAAGATGATGCAGCCATGAACACTCCTAAACCACGAAAGTGTAATATTCCTAAATTTTCACATGATATTTGGAATATTAGAGTTCTTAATAAACTTAATTAATTAAGTAAATAAAAGGGTGGAGAGACCCATAATCCTTAAAGATGAATAAAATCCACTTTTGATGTGTGTATGTGGATATTCTAGATTTAGATATAAATCATGGAGTAGTAGAGTAGCTCCATTAATGATAAAGTAGTGGAGATCATGTCTCATTTATGAGATAGATCATGGAGGATGAAATAGTCAAATAAGATAATGGATCTTAAATATAAAATCATGAGGATCTTTGAAGAGGTCAACTGAGATCATAGTGCATTCAAAGTAAGATTATAAAGCACTTATGATAATTTAGCGGAGGAAATGATGCATTTAATGCACACATGATGGAGAGGGTGATCACCCATGTGAACATGATGCAGGACATGGAGAAACAACACAGTCAACCATGGAGACTTATGTCCACATGTACAACGCAGTTATGGAATGGGCCTAGGCTATGGAAGGCTCATGATCTATATAATGAAGGTGAAGGCACAATAGAAAGCAGATTTGGATTATTCATTTCTTTGATCTATTTAGATTTGGATTTGTCTTAGGACATTTCTATGCATGCTTGAGCTGTTTAGCTAAGTCTGCAGTGCTGTTTCGCACAGGGTGTTTCCGAGTGGAAATCCCACCCTTTCCCACGGCGGACTTTGAGTGCCCACTTTGGGAAGGTTTTCTATTGCGCTTATTCCTCATCAGGCATTGGTGCCATCTTCAGGAGGTTGTTTCTATCATTCCAGCTAGGAAACCAGTGGAGGATTTTGTGTATTTGGGGTAGCATCAGTTGTGCTCTAGCTCCCAGATTTTGTGGAGGGACTAGAGTGCACTAGATCTACAAGACCCAAAAATTGATTTGGAAAATTTCATCTGGTTTAGGAGATATTAAATTAATTAATTATTTTAATGTATTTCTTAAGTTAAAACTTTGGAAACTTAAATAATTAAAGTGAATTTAATTTAAACATGTGATGAAATTGTCTTAAGTCACACAGATCAAGCTTTCTTTTAATCTTAGCCATTGATTCAAGATCTGATCATGGTCGTTGGTTTTCCAACGAGAAAATTATAAAGGAAAGGCTTGGGGTCATTTGTAAAGACACACAGAGGTAGAGCACTAAAGCTAAGCTGAGATTCTAGGGCGGGTTTGCTAAGAATTCTTAGAAGTGTTTCAGCTGCAAAGAGGGGAATTTAGGCCAAGGGTATGATCTGATCCCGGGGTCTAGAATTAGCAAGAGGCATAGATCAGCTCGAAGAGGCAGCGCAGAGAAGTAGGAGAGCAACAACAGGAAGGGTAGCTACTGTGCTACATAGGTGTTGCGCAGTCCCTCAAGGACAACATGATTTTCTGCAGGAAATCCTCAAGGGTTACGCAAAGACCCTAAGGGGCAGCGTAAGGACTGCGTCACCCAATCTGGGGTAATGCAGCCCTTTCCGGAGCAGCGCTGAGGGTCAGAGGGGCTTCAGAGGCTGACGCAGAGGCTTCAGGGGCAACGCTGGGGTTTCTAGGCCCTAATTTTGGCTGAGTTCTGTAAATCCCGTTTGAGGGTGTGGATCAGTCATTATTTTGGCCCTAGATCAACCAGTGAGCTGTAAATCTATTATTTCTCTGTCGGGTTTTCCAGATCTGGAACCCAGGCTTGTTGTATTCATAAAATTCTTAATAATAAAACCCTCCAGCAGCCAAAAGACCAGTTTTGCCGCATTGGGTTTTTCCGAGGACTATTTGTCCAGAAATAACTGTGTCACTTTGTCTATGTGTGCATGAACTTGTTCTAGATCTAGATTGTTGGAGATCTGTTATGTGTTTTGCTTCGATTTTAATTTGAATTCATTTAGTTAATAACTTATCTAAGTAGGAGGAGCTTAACCAGATTAACAGTAAAAATTTCTGCATAAAGTGTAAAGATTCAAAAATTTCCACACAACCTAGCCAGGCTGACGCAGAGCCTTCCAGAGTGACACGGGGCAGCCTGGGCTGAGCCAGTTTGCTCACGTAGACGCTAACGCAGCACCAGGAGGGTGACGCAGTCCGTGTGTAGAATTGCTGTGCAGTTTGGCAAAGCCTGGAAGTGCAACTTCGGATCTTCAGTAGTTGCTGGTGTGGCACAGGTTCTGTCGGTGCAGAATAGTGCCTAGCAAAGGTGATAAAAGTGGGAGGGGAACAATTGCTCAACAGATTCTCTAGCCAAGGAATCTGAGTGTGATCAAGGGAGTGATCATAGAGGACTGATTCATCAGAATTGGTGAAGGATTTCCAGGAGGGAAATCAGTTGTCAAAGGGAGCAGCTACTCTAGAGGGTTTCTATCGCCAAGAAACCTAGATCCGATCTTTTTTCGAGTGCAGCAGCAGTAGAAGGGAGAGGAGTACCTGTTTCGACAGATTTGAGCTAGATGGCCCTGTACAGACTGCATGATCAGGATAGGTTGGACGGTATGTCCAACTTCGCGATCTGGAAGGCCATAATCTTGTCAGTCCTAGAGGAGTACGACATCAAGGAACACAAAAAATGTCGTAGCTATGCGAACCGATGTGAATGATCTGCAGAAGTTTAACGAGAATCAGGCGTGGGCAAAGCACTTGATCATGGATGGGTGAAGGATCACGTGGTCCCACACATTGCCGAGAAGATGGCAAATGAGGTGTGGACAACTTTGACCATGCTGTACCAGGGGAGCTCCGTCCAGCGTAAGATGCTTTTGGAGAACCAAATGAGGATGTTCCAGATGCACAAAGGGGAAGAGATCGATCCATTCCTCTCTAGGTTGCAGACTATCCGGGATTAGCTAATTGCCATGGGGGCAACTTTGGATGAGGGACAACCGCCACTGACTGTAGATGCTTTACAGATCCATGTCACCCCACCTCTTCTCTCGATGCACATGAGCACTCATGGCTGCATCATCATCAGAACCATCATCCTTTGTTGCTGCAGCCTTGGATTCAGAAGATCCTTTGTCTTTCTTCTTAGGACAAGTGTTGGCAAAGTGTCCAAGTTCACCACAGTTAAAGCACTAGACCTTGGAAAGGTCCCTCTTCTTCTTCCTTTGTTGTTTTCTTCCTTTGATGCAAGGACTGCATCATCTTCCTCTTCTTTCTTCACTCTGATTGTACCACCACTCATATTCTGCTTCTTGGTGATCCTCCTGATCTCCTCTTGGCGGAGGATAGCCCACATGTCTGCCCGGGATGGTAACGCTGCTCTGCCCAGAATAATCTCGACAAATGTTTCCCATTCCTCGGAGACTGCATTCAGGGTAGTCCTTACTAAGAGTCCTTCGTCTGGAGTTGCACCCATGCTAACCAGTTGGTCTCGGACTGTCTGAAGTCGAAAAAGGAAAGGATCTATTTCCTCACCCTTCTGCATTTGGAAAAGCCTTATCTGATTCTCTAAGAGCATTTTCTGTTGGACACAGCTTCCTTGATACATTGCTTCTAGAGCGACCCACATGTCATTTGCTGTTTTCTTTTCAGCAATATGTGGTACTACGTGAGCCTTCACTCTGTCCATGATCAAATGCCTAGTCTGCGCTTGATTCTCTTTAAATTTCTTTAGAAGATCAGGACCTGTAGGCACAGCTAGGACACTCGTTGCATGGTCCTTGATGTTGTACTCATCTAGGACTGATAGGATCCTTGCCCTCCAGAAGACAAAGTTGGACACACCGTCCAACTTGTCCTGGTCTCCCAGCCCATGAGAAGCCATCTAGCTCTGACAAAAACAATACTCTTCTCCCTCTTTCTGTGGCTATAGAAACTCTAACTCTGGGTTTCTTGGTGACTAGAAACCCTCTAGTAACTGCTTCTTCTGAAAACTAATTTCCCTTCTGGAAATCTTCCACCCAAACACAATCGGATAGTACTCTCCGATCACCCTCTTGTTCGAATCTCAGATTTGTTTGGCTCAGATCTAGTGAGTAGTTGTCTTCCTCCCGCCTTTGTTGACTTAACTAGGCACAATTCTGCACCGACAGAATCTCTACCACACCAGCACTAACGAAGATCTAAAGCACTGCTTCCGGATCTTGGCAAGGATTTTTGCAACAGGAAAAATGACTGGATTGCGTCTCACTGACTGGCCTAGCACAACCTCAACGCTGCTCTGAAGTGAACTGCGTAACCCCAGACTGGGTGACGGAGTCCTTACACTGGCCTGGGAAGGCTCTGCGTAAGCCTGATGGCCTCCTGCATCTGCAACGCTGTCCCTTCCTGGATCTGCGTCCTCTTGCTGTCAAGCTGCCCCTTCCGGATCTCTGCTGCTTCTGCTAATATCTTGCAGAATAAATATTCTGCACCTGATTTGCTGGAGATTCAGCTTGATCTGCTATCGCTCTGATACCATGTGAAAATTCTACTGCAGTATCATGGTTTACTTCTCCTACTTGATTAAGTTATACAAGTTATCTTCAGAAATTAGATTCAGAAAATATTGAAGTAAACACAACTAACAGTCTACACATGCAGATCATTTACTGAATACTACGCTCATTCAAACAAAGTGACACACTGATTTTTGGACATAAGTCCCCGGGAAAACCCAAAGCGGGAAAATCGATGCAGCAGATATGAGGGTTTATTTTATTAAGTAGAATCTGATTACAACAAATTTGGGTTCCAGATCTGGAAAACCCGACAGAGAATAAAATAAATCTGCATCTAACCTGCTGTTCTAAGACCAAATATCTGACTGCTCCACACCCTCAAATAGGATTTACAAAACTCAGCCTGGATCTGGCCCTAGAAACCCCAGCGTTGCCCCTGAAGCCCCAGCGTAAGCCGTGCTAGGCTCTGCGTGCTACTGCGCTGCTCAGAGAGGGATTGCGTAACCCCAGAGTGGGTGATGCAGTCCTTACGCTGCCTCTGGAGGCTTCTGTGTAACTTCTGAAGCTCCCTGAAGTTGCAGCGCTGCCCCTCTTGGGCCTGCGTAGCACCTGCGTAGCGGCTGAAGCCCCTGCGCTGCGCAATTGCTGCGTAGCCTCTTTGCTCTCTGCGTTGTCCTTGTTTGTTGCTCCTCTGCCTCTTGCTGACTCTTGGCTCCGGGATCAGATCATCCCCTCAGCCAATACTACCCCTCGCTGCAGAAAACTACTCCAGAAATTCTTAGCAAATCCTGCCTTAGAATTCCAAATCAGTCTCTCAGCTCTACCTCTGTGTGTGTCTCTCCAACTGACCCTCAAGCCTTTCTCTTATACTTTTTCGATGATCTCATCAATGGCCGAGATTAAAACACTCATCAACGGCTGAGATTAAAAGACTCCTTGATCCGTGTCTTTTAGAACTTTTCAGCACGTGTTAATTAATTCACTTTAATTATTTAATTTTCCTAAGTTTAGACTTAGGAAATCCATTAAAATAATTAATTATTTGAATAACTTGAACACCAGTTGAAATTTCACAAAATACTTTCTGGGTTTTGGAGTTCAAGTGTGTCTTAGCCCCTCCACAAAGTTTCAAGGCTAGAGCACACCCGATGCTACACCAACTACACAAAATCTCAACAGCTATGAGCGCTCATGTGCCTCGAGAGAAGAGGTGGGGCGACATTGATCTGTAGAGGAACTACAGATGATTGGTAGGATCCTTGAGGTGCCCAAACTCTTGGATCGCATACGTGCTATGGGAGCCTTAAGGCAGTAGCAGGATGACTGGAGCAGTGCATGCAGATGATCACAGTGAAGCAGAGGCAGAGTTGGGATGCCGAAGTCTGGAGCAACGCAGAGGAAAGGCAGTAGCAACGTGGAAGCAACAACGCAGAGGAAAGGCAGTAGCAGCGTGGAAGCAACAATGCAGAGGCTGATGGGATTTCAGCAGCGCAGAGGCAGTGCTTATGCAGTGCAGTGCAGTGCTTTAGGGAGACAACGCAGCGCAACAACAGAGGGTGCTTCAGTGATGAGTTGCAGCCCAATTGACTTGTCTGTCAGTGATTGGGTGATAGTCCTTCAATTGCTTACTTCTCAGCAATTGAGTCGCATTGCAACAATTAGCAGTGGTAGTGCTATGGGCAACATGATGCAACAAATTGAGAGGGAGCTGCAGTATAGATGTGGCAGTGACATGGGCAGCTGTACAATGGCAGCAACCTAGTGGATGGAGGGCAGCGGGCCAAGCATCAACAACACAGAGACCAATGCTGAGATTAGGTGATGCTTCAGTGTGAAAGTATTGCTAGAGCACACTCCTCGCTAAGAAGGAGTGTTGAGATTTTGGGGTAGCATCGGGTGTGCTGTAGCTCTGAAAATTTGTGGAGGGGCTAAGACACACGAGATCTCCAAGACCCATAAAGCGTTTGGAGAAATTTCATTCGGTGTAATAGTTATTCAAATAATTAAATTTTTTAATGGGGACCCTAAGTCTAACTTAGGGAAATAAAAAATTTAAAATGAATTAATTGACACATGTGATGAAATGTTGTAAGTGACGTGGATCAAGCATTCTTTTAATCTCAGCAGTTGATTAGAGATTAGATCACGACCGTTGGTTTGCCAACGAGAAGAGTATAAGAGAAGGGCTTGGGGTTAGTTGGAGAATAGACACACACATTGCAGAGCACTGAAGCTAAGTCGAATTTCTGGGGTGGGGTTTGCTGAGGAATTCAAAGTGAGTTTGCAGTGCAGTGAGGGGTAGAGATCGACAAGGGATGATCTAATCCAAGGCTGAAAATACAACAACAAAGAGGCAGCTTGTACTAGGTAGCGTAGAGGCCCGCCAGAGTGATGCAGTCCAGCCAGGACCACACAGAAGACTGCGCAGAGGTTGCATAAGCCTAACCAGGGTAACGCAGGCCCAGCCAGCACAGCACAGGGGCAACAGAGACCCAACCAGGGTGACGCAGGCCCAGCCGGGGCTGCGTAGAGGCAGTGCAACACTAGTCAGGGTAACGTAGTGGGTACGCTGGTCAATAGGGGCTGACGCAAAGGTTGTAGAGGCAGCGCTGAGGGTTCTAGTGGGCCAGAATGGGCTCGAATTCGTAAGTCACTGAAGAGGGTTGGATCAGCCATATTTTCTGTGTCCGAGTGAAAGGTACAACTGCCGTGTAATTTCTCTATAGGGAAAACCATTTCTGGTGCCCAGAATGTTGTATTCAGATTCTGCATAATAATAAAACCCTCTAGAGATGTTGCACCGATTTTCCTGCATTGGGTTTTTCTGGGGACATTTGTCTAAAACATTTGTGTAATTTTGTCACATGTGCGTGCTGTTCAGTAAATGATCTGTAGATGTGCAGATTGCAGTTTGTATTTGCTTTAATGTTTTTTTTGAATATTCAAATTAATAACTTGTTAATTAATCAAACAAGTAGGCGAAGTAGATCAAGACATTGCAGTAGGGTTTCTGTTTTGAAACTTTCACACGAAATGGGATATATGCCGCTGATCTCCATTGGTTTTGTATGAACCTGTTATCACTGTTGAAAACTGTAAGACTTTTAATTCTATGGATATTCATGCATATTGGCACATGGATATGAAGTGTAGGCGATAGGAAGACTGTAAACTGAAATGAGTTTTCAAAATGGCAAGAATTCGCTATCAACTTCACTGGATTAGCGGATTAGCAGAGGAATAAGTGAATTGTGCGATGGAAGAAGGGAAGAAGGAAATTAAGGGCACAACATGGTATGATTTAATCAGTGGCAAAAAGCTTACAAAGATCACAACAGAAAAACGATCTGGTAGCATAATCCCATGTTCGGGCATAACTTGCTTTGTATGTGTAGATCAACCAATTACATCTTATTCTCCTCTAAGAATTTGTATGTTGGAACCTTAAGGTTATATGGTGAAGGATCCTTCCTAATTTGGCCAGATATGTCATAATGAAATCCGTGACAAGGACAGAACCAACCTCCATAATCTTGAGCATTTGGCAAAGGAACACAACCAAAGCGGGTACAAACTCCAATCACAATGAGCCACTCTGGATTTACAACCCTTTCCGAATCTTCCAGAGGATCACGCAGAGAATTAACCTTCACACTATTTGCCAACTAGATGTCATCTTCTGTGTCTCTCCAAATGAAAATAGGATTTCCACGCCACTTGACTGTGACAATTTTTCCAGGCTCGATACTGGATAAATCTACTTCAAGAGATCTCATTGCAAGAACATCCTTGCTTGCAGACATGCTCAAAATAAATTTCAAAACCATCAATCGGATAAAGGAAGAATATACAAATCTTCTGCCCTTCAAGACAAAGTAGGTGAATGCTCTCTTACTAGGATCCCCAAGGGCGAAACGCTCATGATTAAATTCATCACACTCTATTTTTGATGTGGGATTTTAAACTGCTGCAATAGTGGCAGGTATATCCGAGAATTCTAGCTCAGGCTTGGTAGCAAGTGACTCTAGTGAAAAACCGCGGAAGAGAAAGTATTACTTCTGCCCATCCTGCAAATGAGTAAGAATGTTGATATAGACCTGAATGCTCATCAGGTCTCAATAATGAAGCAAAATATAAAACAGTGCCTCGTTTTCCTAACAACACCTTCTTGAACAAAATTGACTAAAACACTCAGAATTCTTTAGCACCTGGCTCATTTGCTTGATTACTCAACTCATATCTAGGCATTCATTTGACATTTGGATTTTTCCTACAACAACTGGGCATAAGGATCAAATTTCCTTTATACCTAAACTCTTAACGCGTTTGGGCATTTGGAAGCTTTGACAACTGGACATTTTGATGGCTTAACAGTCATATGCTGCTATTGTTTTGTAAGAATGGGAATAATCCCATATGTGCAAGCTGGCACGACAATATATTGTTTATAATTCCCCTGACCTCTAATACAATTCAATTCATTAAGCGTATATTCCACCTTGTGAGCTCCTCCGTTGGCTTGGCGCTTGAGTGTTGAACCTTGACTTGGCTATGAATTTGATGAGTTTGTAGACTTGGAAGGCATATGTAACATGAGTTTGACTTAGAGATGGGTTACGAACCCAATAACTTTACACAAAATTAATATTTTAAATAAAAACATTTTATAAAAAATATAAAATTAAATTTATTTAAAAATTAAACTCAATATTAAAATAATCCAAGATGTAGTATATGCACCTCTATGCTTCAAAATTGTGTCAGGGAATAAACTGACATTTTTTTTTTAAATTTTGTAACTTTTAAAGGTGTCAGAATAAGTTACAACATATGTGATCTCGTAGGCAAGGATCAAATGCTTGCTGGATGAGCATGATCTCAAACTCTTCATCGAAGGTGTGGTGGATG
Source organism: Pinus albicaulis (assembly GCA_034641835.2). Classification (NCBI taxonomy): domain Eukaryota; kingdom Viridiplantae; phylum Streptophyta; class Pinopsida; order Pinales; family Pinaceae; genus Pinus; species Pinus albicaulis. The sequence continues at coordinate 105,778,739 of CM076573.1, read as the reverse complement.
TTCCAGTAGATGCAGATCCTCTAAAAGAATACAAGAAGGATATGGCTAAGGCGAAGTGGCTGATCCTCGACGGAGTGAGGGATCATGTCGTGTGTCACATAGCTAGCAAAGCGATAACTAGAGAAATGTGGCAGGCCTTGGAGAAACTGTATCAAGGATCTTCCGAGCAACATAAGATGTATCTGGAGGAGAAGATGCGAACTACCAGGATGTAGAAGGGTGATCACAATGATCCGTTCCTGGTTAGACTTCAAGAGAGCCGCAATTAGTTGGCAGCTGTGGGTTCAACTCCTCATGACACAGAGATGGTAAGATTGACCCTCAACTCAGTGTCTGAAGACTATCAGGTCTTTGTCCAGAGCATCCTGGGCAGAGAGAATTTGTCGGACTGGGAGTCAATGTGGGCAACTCTTTAGCAAGAAGAGATGAAGAGGGACTTACTCAAGTGTCAACTTGAGGGTAGCAACAACAGTGGGAGGAAGACGAAGGAGGAGGATAATGTGGCCCTTACATCAAAGGGGCAGCAAGAGCAACACAAGAGGAAGGACCTTTTCAAGATCAAATGCTTACGGTGTGGTGAGATCGGACATTGTGCCACACAATGTCCTCCCAAGAAGAGAGACAAAGACGAGAAGCATGATCCGTAAGGCGTATCTGCCAGGATCGATGAGGAGGAGTTTCCCATGATTGCCCATATATCTCTAGGAGGGAGGTGGGGTGATTTGGAGCTGTAGACCCAGAGAGCTACAGATTGGGCAGGATCCTTGAGGAGTCCACCTCTCGGATCAATACCTTGCTATGGGAGACCAAATCAGATGTAGCAGGATGGACGAGTCCAGTTGGTGCAAAGGAGTGCAAAAGTGACAATACAATGCTTAGAAGTGCCAGAGTCTGAGCAGCGCAGAGCAAAGTTGGCAACAATGCAGTGAGGCACGATGCAGAGTCAGTAGCAGCGCAACAACTTCAGAGGGTCAGCGCAGAGGCTAGCAACAATTATATCTTCAGTACTGAGATGCATCATGCTGAACACTTGTTTAGTTTTGGATGTTTTTCTATTGCAATAAGCAACAACGTTGCAGTGCTGTGGCAGTTGGTAGTGGCAGTGTCAGTATCAAGTACATATGCAACATTTGCGCAGAGTTGGTGGGTAGCAGTGTTAGACATCAACAATGAAAAGGGAGATGTTGTAGAATAAGAGCAGTACTCAACGGGGGGTATTGCTAGAGCATATTCATCGCTAAGAGGGAGTGTTGATTTGGGTAGCATTGCATGTGATCTAAGTCTCAAATTTGGTAGGGAGACTTAGACACATGTATTCGAGAGAACCCAAAAACCGTTTGTGAAAATTCCACTCAGAATGAGTCTTATTAAAATAATTAATTATTTTTAAAAGGACCCTAAGTCTAAAGTTAGGAAAATAAAATAATTAAAGGGTATTAATAAAACAAAGTGTGAATGTTCTAGAAAAGGCGGAGATCAAGTCAAAAGTTAATCTTAGCTGTTGATTAAAGATTTAATCTCGGTCGTTGAAGTTTCAATGAGAAGATTATAAGAAGGACTTGAAGGGTCATTTGGAAAATACACCGAGACGGAGAAAGGATCGAGAGATCGAATTTCTGAAGTGAGCAGTGCTCAGAGGAAAGATCGATCTAGAGATTCTATGCAGAGAGGGTCAGTGATTCCGGTTGGAAACTCTATTCCTGAGTCAAAGAGTACTTAACAGAGAAGGCAAAAAGCAGTACTAGCAGAGGTAGCATAGTAGCTACGCAGAGCCAACGCAGAGACACACAGAGGTAACATTGAGGCGGTTCGTTATTCAATTGAGGATCAGTTAGATCCAGTGCCGGAGAGCCTGGGTGTGAGACTGGAAGGGGCCAAAGGGTCAAATCTAGCCAGTAGAAGAGCCAGAGCGTAGAAGCCACACAGTCCTAATGCAGAGTGACGTAGAGGCTGCGCAGTGACTACGCAGAGGTTGTGGAGGGCTTGCCATCTAGGGTTTTGACCAGTTGGGCTTCCAATGTCAGTGTGTGAGGAAATCTCACCAACTTTCCTGTCAGTCAAATTCTCTGTGAGGATAGCCAATAAGGCATCCAATTTGTATTCAGAAAAATTACTCCATAATATATAAACCCTCGGCTGTTGCACATGTTTTCCCGCATTGGGTTTTTCTGGGGACATTAGTCCAAAAACAACGGTGTCACGTGTCTATGATTTTCTATTGCTCAGATCTTGTTTCCGCACGCAGTTTTATTTGTGAAGGCTGTAGAGAATGTATTTCGATATTTGCTTGTAGAACACAATAAATAATTTTTTAAGTAAATAACAAATAGAAGACTTTCCATCAGTTGTTGCAGTAGGATTTCGGGTAATATGAATTTTCACATAAAAGAGGGCTAACAACAAGCTGATTGTTGCCCGAACTAGTCAGCATCACCTGCAGTAGGAGTGCACCAAATTTGAAGGTATGTTGATGCTGTTTTAATTTTGAATTTGTACTAGGTGGATGGTCCAAGTGTGGACAAAACAATCAGCCTGTGTTAGGGTTGACATGGGTGGTTAGAAGCCCTAACTAGGAGCAGATTCTACAGTGAATTATTGACAGTTGTATTGGGCACATAGTGGGTGGCAGAGGGCAACAAGAAAGTGTCCAACAAAGTAGCCCTAGAACAGGTGGACAAGAAATACTTTGACAACTGTGTGTTGGGTGAATATTTGATGACCTATGTGGCACTTTGATGGACTAAAGTGACCACTAACAGAGGCAGTTGGATAGCTTAGGTATTGGCTAGCCTAGAGGCGCAAATTGATGAGCCAAAGTTCTTTGTAGTGGAAATGACTTGCAACAGTGATAAAAGACAACCCTCCTGGAGTCTCCATGTATTGTTCCTTTAATGGACTAAGGGGCAGCTAGATAGCAGATCGAAAGCGAAGGACTGGCAGGACGAGATACAACATAGATGTTGTGATTGTAGCGAGATTGTCATTATATCTTGTATTCTTGTACTTGTGGATATTTGAGGGCTATTATCCGTTGTACGCGAGCCCTAGACTCTTGTATTATATGTTGATAATATAATGAAGTTGGGTTACATATATTGTTGTTATTGTTCTTATTGTGCACATGATTGATTTACTGCATTATATTGTTTGGCTGTGCAAAGTAGCTTTGTTGAGATTCTTTGTTTGGCAACATCAGAGATTTAAGATTCTATCCTAGACATGAGGGTCGTGGAAATTCAACATGGTATCAGAGTGTGTCTGAGCTACTTTGGGAGACAGTGAATCAAAAGGTGCACAACGAAGTACAACTTAAGAGGGAGTTGGTCACATTGTAGGTGAAGGGCTCACTACAATGTCGAAGTTACAGGTTGGTCTCTGATATGAGGACAGGTTGGTCTTTAATGTGAGGATAGGTTGGAAGGGATGTCCAACTATATTCCTTGGAAGGAAAGGATCAAGTTAGTATTACAAGTCAACAGGATGTGGGAGTTCGCCGAGAAGGAGATCAAGAAGCCAACCGACCCTAAGGAGCTGGAAGTTTACGAGGAATTGGATATGAGGGCGAGATTGATTATCCTAGATGGTGTGAAGGACTCCCTAATACCTCATTTGTCCGGAAAAACACTGCACATGAGATGTGGATGGCTCTTCAAAATTTGTTCCAGAATAAGAACGAGAACCGAGTATTGGTATTGGAGGATAAGTTGAAGTCCACCAAGTTGATGCAAGGTGAAGGAGTGACTTCTTATCCGACGAGGTTGTCTCAGGTCAAAGATGAGCTTGCTGCCGTCGGTGTGACTATTTCATATTTTGATATGGTGAGGATTGCCTTGAAAGGGTTTACTCTAAAGTGGAAGGCATTCATCAAGGGGATCGTTGCCAGACTGGAATAGGCTGTGGAACAACTTCATTCAGGAGGAGTTGTGAGTCGAGGATCTTCATCCGAAGAAGAGGGCTTCACATGATGATGTGGCACTTGAAGCACGAATGAAGGGTAAGCAAAAGAAGGACTTGAGTAAGATCAAGTGCTTCAACTGTGGCGAGATGGGCCATTTTTTGTCGAGATGTCTGATGAAGAAGAAGACAGGAGATGACGAAAAGAAGAAAGGGAAGCAGGTCACTGATGTTGCCACTTTTGCTAAGATAGATGCTCTCACCAAGAGGTTGGAGGAGGAGGACTTTGCTATGATCTCTCATTTATCGCAGGGTACCATTGATGACGATGGATGGTACATAGATAGTGGTGCATCGAAACATATGATAGGGTCACAGGAGGTATTCAAGACTCTAACTAAGTGGGACTCAAAGTTTCACATGGTGTTGGGCGACAAGAGTCAGAAGGAAATACGAGGATCAAGAGTTGTGCCATTCAAGATGGAGTTAGGATGAGTGATGCGGGTCTAGGATTGTTTGTACCAGGACTAAGATATAGCGTGATATCTAACTCAGTGATCGAGAAGAAGGGGTTGAGGTCTTATTCCAGGATGGGAAGGCAAGACTCAAGCCTAGAGGCTCTAACTCTGTTGGTATTGTGATTGGAATTAGAGAACATGGTTTATACAGGCTGACGGGCAAGCCTATAGATCACGAGAAGAAGAAGCAAGATACTAAGTGTAGGTTCCAGAGAAGTAGGTGTAGGTGTAGGCTTTAGAGGGGCAGGTACAGGTTCTAGAGATGGTCCAGGTTCCAGAGGCTTAGAGGGAGTCGAGTTCTAGAGGGAGCTTGCAGGTTTAGAGGGAGACTTTCTAGCCCAAGAAGAGCACGTGGTTAGTGGGAAGCAAGGGTGCTTCTACAACTGCCAAGAAAGAACATGGAGGGAGTGGAAAATGATACATGAAAGAAGAAGAAGCAAGAAGCTTCTAGTGACAACGACACTTCCGAGGGAGGTGTAGTTCATACTTAAGGGATTGCTGCAGTTGTGAGCGGGCGAGTGTTGCAATGATGATGATGAGCTACTTTCTACTCTTGGAAGTACCTCCCTTGCTAAGAGGGAGTCTTTATTTTTGATAGCTTGGGAGGTACTCCAAGCCCTAAGTTTGGGGTTTGGAGGATGGAGCACCACAATAGGGCATTGTGGGCTTGGAACCCAAGGTTGGGGTTTTGTACCCAAAGGAGTTGTGCCAAAACCATGAGGCATTTTGGACATGTGATGGATGGAGATGATAGAGGATGTTGAGGAGAATCCAACGCAATGAAAATCATTGAATTATAAGTTGTCTACGATGAGTTATGATTTTTTGAAGTGTTGGAGTGGGCTTGGTTAAGGTCGACCTAGTAGTTGGATACCTCATGACAACTAGACAAGCCTTATTCAAGGAATTCGTTGGACCCACATGTGAGGATATATATTAGACACATGTGTAAGGTTATTTGATCATCCACAAGTGCACAATTCATAAGAAAATAACATCTGAAGTTTAGTCACAGGTTTAGGGAGCCAAAGTAAGGAGGAACAAGGCCGAGTTTTGGGCACAATTGTGACTAAACTTTAGTCACAAGTTTAGGGAGCCAAAGTAAGGAGGAACAAGGCCGAGTTTTGGGCACAGTTGTGACTGTATGCAAGGCCAAGTACAAGGACAAGGAGGCCACAACTTCAAGGAGCAAGTCTGGGTGGTTTTGTGTTAGTTTGGGGCTATGTTCTCTTATGAAATTGAGTTGCAGGCCTGTTCTAGAGATTGAGGAAGGCCGCAAGTTTGATCAAATGGCTGGAAACTAGCCCTAGTACTAGCGTAGAGCAGTAGTGACACAAGAGAGGTATGCCACAATTGTAGGACGCTGTTTGGAGGTAGAAAAGAGGGCTAACAATGAGTTGATTGTTTCCCCAACCAGTCAACACCACCTACAGTAGGAGGACACTAGATTTGAAGGTATGTTGATGTTGTTTTAATGTTGAATTTATGCTGGGTGGATGGTCCAAGTCTGGACATAACAGAGAACCTGTAGAAGCCAAGTGTTAGGGTTGACTTGGGTGGTTAGAAACCGTAACTAGGAGTAGATTCTATAGTGAATTATTGACAGTTGTATTGGGCACTTAGTGGTTGGTAGAGGACAACAAGAAAGTCTCCAAATTAGCCCTAGAACAGGTGGACAAGAAGGACTTTGACAACTGTGTGTTGGGTGAAGATTTGATGGCCTATGTGGCACTTTGATGGACTAAAGTGACAACTAGTAGAGGTAGTTGGATAACTCAGATATTGGCCAGCCTAGAGGAGCAAATTGATGAATCAAAGTTCATTGTAGCAGAAGTGACTTGCAATAGTGATAGCAGGCAGCCCTCCTGGAGTCTCTATGTGTTGTTCCTTGATGGACTAAGGAGCAACTAGAGAGCAGTTCAAAAGCAAAGGACTAACAGGATGAAATATGACATAGATGCTGTGATTGTATCGAGATTGTCATTATATCTTGTATTCTTGTACTTGTGGATATTTGAGGGCCATTATCCCTTGTACGGGTGTCCTAGACTATTGTATTATATGTTGATAATATAATGAAGTTGTGTTACATATATTATTGTTATTGTTCTTATTGTGCACATGATTGATTTACTGCATTATATTGTTCCGATCTGCAAAGTAGTTTTGTTGAGATTCTTGGTTTGGTAGCGTCAGAGATTTAAGATTCTATCCTAGACACTAGGGTCGTGGACATTCAACAATAGTTAGGCAATTTATACAATTAACCTATGTTTGGTTGTTTTTAGAGGGCATTACCTAAAATGTTTGTTGCCCAATGACTTGTTTTAAAGCTTGGTGCATCATTATAGGTTGGTGCCTCTGCCTTGAATTCCATGCACTTGCTTTGAGATCCGTGTAATTGTTTTGAGATTCGTGTACCTGAATTGGGATATGTGACAACATTGTGGATGATGATGAGGATGCCACATTATCTCTAAAGTGTCCACATTAGCACATTGAATACTTGGGATGTGTGAGAGTCCTTCTAGAAAGGGCACATTTTTTCTCTCCTTGTTCATGCGTGTGACCTCTAGAAGCTTTTGGAAGGGGTGCACCTCATCTTGACCTATCCTGACATATGTGAAGGGTTTGTTGCATAAAAAAATGAGTTACTTATTATGGTGCTCATGTTTTGACCCTTTTTGACTTCACATGTGTGTTTCTAGAAGGTTAGTTGCATAAATGTAATGAGGGAGCACTGCTTCTCTTTCCTACATGGACCACACGAATGGAGTTAAATGAAGTTTTGCTTACTTTGAGGGGGGTTACCCTAGCTTTAGGGAGTTTATTGTAACTTCTAATGGTTTTTTCACATGATTTTCACTCAAGACATGGTATTGCCTCATTGTTTTATCTTAGCACATGGTATAAACACATTGTTTCATTGCAACTCATGGTTTTCTATGTATTGTTTTCAGGAGGCCTCTGCCTATTTCATTTGACATGTTTGGAAATTGAATGAAAGGGCTTATTTGCTCAATAATGGTGTATTTTCTTTGTTTCTTTTAGTATGATGTCCTAGGCCAACAATGGAAGGTTTTTGACATACAATTTTCATTGAAAAAGGGGTATTGCAAGGTAATAATGGAATTAAGGTATTTCTATTTCATTTCTATGTGAAATCTTTAAAGCTAGGTCTTAGTATTGGGATTGAATATCATAGGGTTTCAATTTCTTACCCTAGTCTTATGCTTTAATTTTTTCAAAGTTTGCAGTATTTGGGGTAAATCTAGAATTAGTTTAGCCTCCTTGTGAATCTTGTGTAGACTAGGAATCTTAGGTTGATGTTCTCCAAGCATTTTGTAGGAGATGTAAGAGGAATTCACTGTCAAAGAAGAAAAATGCGGCTACTCAATTGATGATCTAGACTCCATCTGCAATGGTAGCACTTGAAATTTTCATTTCTCTTTGTTCCATCACATAAAATTTCTTTCCCTTTTCCTTTAATTTTGTTTACTTGTAGCTAGGGTTTAATTTCTTTCATTTTCAGATCTGAGCTACATATTCCAAGTTTTTATAGAGTTGACCTTGTTACCACAAAATCTAGCAGGCCTTGGAGAGGTAAACCCCACAAGACAAAAGCTAGACAAAGTGCTAACAATGGGGTAGAGGCCCAATGTCACCTCAGCCAAAAGCTCTTGCTCTTTACGGACTTTCACCGATGGGAGGAGTCTCGGTAGGAAGGAGATCACTTAGAATAGAGATGCTAGGTATAAGGCTGGTGATCAAGCTAGAGCTCATTCGAAAAAGAGGCTCAATAATGGTATAAGGCTTCAAAGAAGCAAATCACTTCTCATTGATAGCTTGCATGGCATGCTCAGTAGGGAGCAATACATGGTATATTGATTCAAGAGCTTCTTTCCATATGACTGGAAATCGAGAGTATTTGCCAACTGGATGAGAAGGATATGCAGGCGAATATCAAGCTTGGAGATAATGACAAGTATGCTACCAAGGGAGGTGGTACTGTCAGCTTTGAGAGGAAGTCAGATAATACTCTTCATCTCAAAGATGTTCTATATGTTGCAGGGCTGAAGAAGAACTTGGTTTTAGTAGCTATCCTTGAGGATAAAGGATATGATGTTACCTTCAGAGGTAAGGTTTACCTCCAACACTTGGCTTCTGGATGTGAGAAGAAGATAGGTGTGAGGGTGAAAAATATCTACAAGTTGCATGTAGAGACTGATGCAGCCTTGAGAAGTAAGGCAAGATGTGCAGATGTAGGTGAACTGTGGCATAAGCACATGGGACACTTGCATCATCGGGCGCTGAAGATTCTTCAGTAGATTTTTATAGGATTACCAACAGGAGGCCTTGACAAGGGTGGAGTGTGCAAGGGGTGCACGCTTGGAAAGTATGCCAAGTCTTCCTTCCATGGTCAGGATAGCAAAGCCAAAGGTATTTTGGAGTTGGTGCATTCAGATGTGTGCGAGCCCTTCTCTTCTCCTTCACTGATGAGGCACAGGTATGATGTTACTTTCATTGATCATTTTTCTCGGAAAACTTGGATTTATTTTATGAAAAAGAAAGATGAGGTCTTAGACAGGTTCATGGAGTTTAAGGCTTGGTAGAGAAGCAGACTGGGATGAAAATCAAGGTAGTGAGAAGTGACAATGGTGAAGAATACATCTCCAGTGCCTTCAAGGAGTTTTGTGCAAAGGAAGGTATTAGGAGAGAGTTGATAACACCTCATAACCCTCAACCGAATGGGGTGGTTGAGAGGAAGAGCAGGAGTATTGTTGGAGCAACTAGAGCTATGTTGCATGATCAGGATCTGCTTAGGTTCTTGTGGGAAAAATCATGCAACACTGCAGTATTTTTGTAGAACAGGAGTCCACACATGGTGCTTGGATGAGTCACACCAGAGGAGGCTTTCACAGGAAAGAATCCTGATGTTTCACAGTTCCAGATCTTTGGCACAAAGGTCTACTATCATGTGTCCAAAGATAGCAGGAAGAAGTTGGATGCCACAATAGAGAAGGGTATCTCTGTGGGGTATAGTGAGACATCTCAGGCATATAGGATGTCTCTTCTAGGACTCAGGAAGACAGTTCTCAGGGGAGATGTGAGATTCCTAAAGTGTTAATATTGGCAACTAGGGCCAAATTCCACCTTGGGACAACTCATTTGATGGAGATGATGATTGCATTAAATTCCTCTTTTCAAGTGGGCCAAAATTGATATAAATATCATCCAATTTGGACAAGCAGAATTGCATTTTTGAATTTATGCCCACACGTGCAAATTGTTCAGGTCGGCCACATCATCATGTAGGCTCATGAAGCCCAATGGACGTGACCCTTCAACCTCAATGACTTGTATAAATACAAGTGACCTCTCACCTCATTTGGCATCATCATCACTCACACTTTCTTCTCTCTCCTTCTCCCATTGGTTTGTACAGCGTTGGGCATTCTCTCTCTCTCTCACACGTGTGGCACAAGAAAGACGAATTTCTGGACAGGGCCAAAAATTTCAAGAGTTGACCAAGTTTGACCAACTTTGACCAGGGGTTGCTTGACTAGTTTTGACTGCGTTTTTTAGAGGAATATTTTTGTTTGACTAAGCTGCATTGACTGGCAAAAAATTTGAGATTTTTGGGTTGTTTGACCTGCGTAGACCGCAGGATTGACTTTAGGTTGACCAAGTTTGACCTCAAATTTTGTGACTGTTTTGGGCTGACTTTGACTGCTTCTGGAGGCCGAGTTTGACTACCTTTGATTGGGCTTCAAAGGAGGAGTTTGATTGTTGCATTGACCATCTTTGACTTTCTGGTTAGGGCTGAAGTTTGACTGCATAAATTGACAAGGTTGTTTTGACTTTGAATTTGGCAAGTCAATTTGACTTTTGTACTCTATCTCTCTGCTGAACATTTTGATATAATAATAAGAAGATTTGATCAAAGGGATTTCCCCACATTGGGGTTTTTCCCTGGCATCCGCCAAATCTGGTGTCCTCTTTTCTTGGCTTGTCTTTTGCATTATGTTTCATGGTCTATCTACTTTTATTGTCAATGTGATTAATGGTTAATGTGATTGCTATTGGAAATCTAAATTGGAAATTTTCATTAGGCTGCTAAAGGAACATTGAAGAAATTGTGCTAAGCATAGAACATACCATTATTATCTAAAATTAACATGGTGTCAGAGGCCAAGTGAAGACAAAGCCCAAGCAAGACAGAGAAAAACAATCACTAAGGGAGATCTGTTAGACAAGATTGGACTAGCCTCAATGGCTACTACATCTTACTTCAAATCTGAGGATAAGCTCAAGGACAAATTTGACTATCATGCACGAAAGATGACTTTGGACTTGACTTTGGAATAGCATGATGCAATGAACTACGTGCAGGGAACTTTAGTAGTCCTTCAAATGCACCTGCTTCCGCAAAGACAAAGTATAAGAAAGGTGAGGTAAAATCTAAAAGAATTATCATTGACTCCATTCAAAATCATTTGGTTGCTTATATTTCTGATTTGGGAACATCTAAGGAGATGCATGATAAGCTGATTGGGATGTTCAAAGTAAACAATGCAAATCAAATCCTTTTTCTCAAGAACAAGTTGAAGGACATCAAGATGGATAAAGGGGAGTCTATCCAATCCTACTTCATGAGGATTACAAAAATCAAGAATGACCTTCTATCTATTGGAGAAGTTGTTGCTGATAGGGAGATCGCTCTCATCGCTCTTGGAGGTCTTACAAGAGCATGGAATATGTTCAATACCACCATTCTCAACAATGACAGGATTCCTAGTTTCGATGAATTATTGGCTAGATGCACTCAAGAAGAGACGAGGATGATGGAGAGAGACAAGCCTTCAAATGGAAATTATTGCTTTCTCCGCTCATGCAAAGAGGAAGAACAATTAAGGCGTGAATGTTTCCATAGTCAGATAAATAATGTTGTTGAGAACTTTTGGAGACCTGTGTATTATGATTGAAGAGCCGTTCAATATCGACGTTTCGGGTGAACACTTCACCCATCTTCAGGAAAGAGAAGCTTAGCGTAAGATAGGAAGAGTGCAGGTCAGGAATATATATAAATAAGGAAAAATTCCCGCTGTTGGAGAAGGTCAACGAAAAATGTGATTCAAATTTAAAATATTGATAATTTATTTAATATTGAAGGGCTCTTCAATCATAATACATAGGTCTCCAAAAGTTCTCAACAACAGGAAGAACAATGCTAGTCTAAAGAGACAAGGTCAAGGGTTCAAGCAGGGATTCAAAGAAGGAAGAAAAGAAAGGTGCTACGACTGCAACAGGTTTGGCCATTATGCTAGAGAATGCCCTCACAAGAAGGATACTCCTTAGGATGACAACAACAACAAGAACAACCACAACAATTTCAAAGGCAATGGCAATCAAAGGAGCAACATGTTCAACAATAGAGGAAAGAGGAATGCTCTTGCTGCTCGATATGGAAATGGTCAACCTCCCAAAAGGACGAGAAATTCCAAGTATGAGGAAAGTAATGTTGTAGAAAAACAAAAGGAGTTTTATCTTATTTCCGCTCCATCTACTGCTTCTCCTTTGGATACTTGGATCATTGGTTGATTGATAATGGAGCATCAAAGCACTTTTGTGGGTACAAGGAGGCCCGTTCAAATTTGATTGAGAAGAAGACTAATTTGGAGATCATACTTGGAGATAATGCCACCTACCCCGTGAAAGGGATAGGTACCGTCACTCTTCACTTGAATAAAGGTCAAACGGTTCATCTACAAGAAGTGTTGTATGTGCCCGATTTGAAGAAGAACCTGTTGTCTATTTTTGCGATGGAAGATAAAGGCTTCAAGTTAACAATCATTGATGGAAAGGTATATATTTGGCAAAGAAAACCTAAAGATGCATTTACACTTGGATTTAGGGTTGAAGGTCTCTATCAAGTTGGAGGAAGTCCTTTGGGAGCTCTGACTTGCGATGCTTCTCTTCAGTCTGAATTATGGCACCAAAGATTTAATCACCTTCATTACAAAGCCTTACCTGGGGTAAGGAAGATGGTCACAGGTATGCTCGAGTTCAACATGAACCATGAAGGAGTTTGTCAGTGTTGTGCAGCTGGAAACTTACAAGGGACCATTCCCTTCAAGTGAAAATCAAACTACCGATATTCTTCAATTGGTCCATTCTGACCTATCTGGTATGTTGCCTGTAATATCGTTGGGAGGATACTAATATTATGCAATATTTGTGGATGACTTCTCGCACAAAACATGGATCTATTTCTTGAAGAGGAAGGACAAAGTGTTCAAATGGTTCGGTTCTTTCAAAGCCTTGGTGGAAAGTCAAACATGGAAGAAAATCAAAATATTGAGGACCGACAATGGAACCAAATATGAATTAAATGAATTCAATGCATTTTGTAGAGAGGTTGGCATTAAGAGGGAGACAATCGTTCCATACACTCCCGATCAAAATGGAGTTGCTAAAAGGAAGAATCAAACCATCATGGAAGTCACCCGTGCCATGCTTCATGATCAAGGCAAACAAAATTCTTATGGTGAGAAGCTGCCAACACTGCCATGTATGTTCAAAATAGGAGCCCACATGAAGCATCGGATTTCAAGACACTCGAAGAAGTTTTCACTCGTAAGAAACCTGATATTTCTCAGTTTAGAATATTTGGTCGTCCCATGTATTTCCATGTGCCTATAGAGAAAAGAAACAAGTTGGAAGCATCTGGGAAGAAAGGTACATTTGTGGGCTACAACGAAATTTCAAAGGCATATAAAATCCGTTTCTGGTTAAAGAGAAGTGAAAATAAGCCATGATGTCACTTTCGATGAAGATACTACCCTTGGGAAAGCCAAAGATCTCGCTATCCCAAGAAGGACAATGATGATGTTGCAGGAAAGCAGGATGAACCTCCGACAGATGAGTCGATTCCCGATGTTGAAGGGTCGATGGATGCCATTGATCCACCTAACGGTGATCCCTCTACCTCAAGGAAAATACCTTTGTGGCTTAAAGATACTCTCGAATATGTTGAAAGACATATTGCTCCAAGAGGGACATTTCATGAACGTAAGAAGTTGGACCAGTATCAAGGGTACTTAGCTGTTATGAGTACTATTGTTCAATCTGAGCCATGTATGTTTGAAGAAGCCGTAAAAAACCAAGTATGGAGGGATGCGATGAATGAGGAGTATGAATCAATCATGAAGAATGGTGTCTGGGATGTAGTTCCTAGACCCAAGGACAAGTCCGTAGTCACCTCAAAATGGCTATACAAAATTAAACATGGAGCTGATGGGAGTGCTGAAAAATATAAGGCCAGGTTCGTTGCTTGATGCTTCTCTCAAAAGGAAGGAGTGGACTATGACGAGATATTTGCATTGGCTGCCCGATATACCACTATTCGATCTATTATTGCTCTCGTTGCCTCTCAAGGATGGAGCCTCCACCAAATGGACGTTAAGACTGCTTTCTTGCATTGCTCGCTTAAGGAGAAAGTCTATGTGGAACAACTTGAGGGGTTCGAAGTACAAGATTGAAGGACCCATGTATGCAGGTTGAAGAAAGCCCTCTACGGGTTGAAGCAAGCCCCTAGGGCTTGGTATGAGAGGATTGATAGCTATCTTATGAAGCTGGGATTTACAAGGAGTGATGCTGATTCTAACTTATACTTCAATGTTGAAAAGGACATGCCTCTCATTCTGGTCCTTTATGTAGATGCTCTCTTTCTGACAGGTGCAAACCCTCTCATTAATCAATGCAAGAGGGAGTTGGCTTCTGAGTTCGAGATGAAGGACCTAGGTTTGATGCACTACTTCCTAGGTTTGGAAGTCTAGCAAAAGCTAGGTGAGATTTTCCTTTCTCAAGGAAAACACATTTTGAAGTTGCTTGAGAGATGTGGGACGTTGGATTGCAAGTCTGTGTCTACTCCGATGGAACTCAACTTCAAGAAGCTATGTGGAAGTGCTGCTGGGCCCGCATTGGCAAATCTTTTCGAATATTGACAACTTGTGGGGGACCTAATGTTCTTGGTAAACCGCTGTCCAGACATATGCTTCACTGTGAATACATTGAGTCAATTTATGGTCGAGCCTCATCACATATTTTGGATTGCTGCTAAGAATCTCTTGATATATCTTTATGGCACAATCAACTGTGGACTGAGATACACTACCGGGAATTTGAGGCTACATGGATATTCTAATGCTGACTGGTCTGGCAGCGTGGTGGATTGTAAAAGCACGTCTGGATGTTCCTTCTCATTGGGGTTTGCTTCAATCAAATGGATGAGCAGGAAGAAGAAATCGGTTGCTTTAAGCACTGTCGAGGCCAAATACATTGCTAATTGTATGGCCTATTGTGAAGCTGTTTGTTTGAGGAAGCTCTTTAGTGAGCTATTTGAGCATGTGTTGGATACCACCATGATCTACTGCGACAACTAAAGTGGGATTTGCCTTTCAGAGAAATCTCGTGTTCGACGACCGCTCCAAGCACATTGATATCAGGTACCACTTTATCCGGGATATGGTACAGTGGGGAGAAATAAGGCTCCAACACATCAGGACTGATGAGTAGGTTGCAGACATCCTCACGAAGCCCTTAGGGAAGGTCAAATTCTTAGCCTTTCGAGAGACTTGGAGTCGTGGAAAGACCCTCCTATGAGGGTCCTGCTTGAGTTGGACACTGAGCTGTGGGAGCTCTTGGGGGCTTAGGGTTCTTCTTGGAGCTATGAGCGACCATATGGTGAGTGGTTCACCTTGCCCTACTGGTGCATTGTGTACAGGGTGATTGGTTCACCTTCCCCTGTGTTACCCCATGATGGTTGACATGTGTGTAGGGTGAGTGGTTCACCTTCCCCTACGATTGACATATGCATGGGATGAGTGGTTCACCTTCTCGTATGGCATATGAGTAGGATGAGTGGTTCACCTTCTCCTGCTGATGCCCTAGCATACATCCTACCCATGTAGTTTGGGACTCATGGGAATTACCTCTCATTTGGCCAATGAGTTGGGAAAAATGGATAGGGACCATAGCACTATCGATGGACGCATCATGTACTGCCGTACTCCCTATGTCTAGGATACATGGTGTTTAACAACTTGATCTGGGATCAAGTCTGATTGAGGTTCTACCTTTGGACTGACCTTTGTGAGTGGAGACTGGTAAGGACTTGTGACTCACTCTCGATCGATTTCTCTTCATTATTCATATCAGTGTTCAACAGAGCAGGGTTGAGATGAGATACAAAGACGGTACATGATGACTGGATGGTATGATGATCGATGATGATGGATGGATTGGTAGATGGAATTCTCCCTAGTTGAGAGGGAGTGTTAAAATTAGCAACTAGGGTCAAATTCCACCTTGGGAAAACTCATTTGATGGAGATGATGATCGCATTTAATTCCTTTTTTTGAGAAGACCAAAATTGATATAAAGATCATCCAATTTGGACAAGCAGAAGTGCGTTTTTGAATTTATGTCCACACATGTGCAAATTGTTCAGGTCAGCCCCATCATCATGTAGGCTCATGAAGCCCAATGGATGTGACTCCTCAACCTCAACGACTTGTGTAAATGCAAGTGACCTCTCACCTCATTTGGCATCATCATCACTCACACATTCTTCTCTCTCCTCCTCTCATTTGTTCATACAACATTGGGCATTCTGTCTTTCTCCTATGTGTGGCACAAGGATGAATTTTTGGACAAAATTGCAAGGCCGAAAATTTCAGGAGTTGACCAAGTTTGACCAGGGGCTATTTGACCAATTTTGACTGCGATTTTTAGAGAATATTTCTATTTGACCAGGCCACATTAATTGGCACGAAAATCGAGATTTTCCGGGCTGCTTGACCTGCATTGACCGTAGGGTTGACTTCAGGTTGACCAAGTTTGACTGTAGATTTTGTGACCGTTTTGGGCTGATTTTGACCATTGCTGGAGACCGAGTTTGACTGCCTTTGACCGATCTTCAAAGGAGGAGTTTGACTGTTGCATTGACCATCTTTGTCTTTCTGGTTAGGGCTGAAGTTTGACTACAGAAATTGACAAGGTTGTTTTGACTTTGAATTTGGCAAGTCAATTTGACTTTTGGACTCTCTCTCTCTGCTGAACATTTTGATATAATAATAAGAAGAATTGATCAAAGGGTTTTCCCACATTGGGGTTTTTCCTTGATATCCGCCAAATCTGGTGTCGTCTTGTCATGGCTTGTCTTCTGCTTTTTGTTTCATATTCTATCTACTTTTACTGTCAATTTGATTAATGGTTAATGTGATTGCTATTGCAAATCTAAATTGGAAATTGTCATTGGGCTGTTAAAAGGAACATTGAAGTAATTGTGCTAAGCATAAAACATACCATTGTTATCTAAAATTAACGAGGAGGACCAGGCTCTGAGAGTTTCATTGGAGCATGAGCAGATTGCAGTACCTAAGGAGGAGCTACTTGCTCCTAAACAAGAGTCACAACCAACACCTCAAATTCAGCAACAACCCTAGTCTAGTGGCAAGAGGGTTGCGCAATAGGATTTGCAGCAGGATTGGGAGGACAAGCTAGGCCGAGAGCAGATAGATCAACTAGAGCCACCCACCATAGGGAGGAAGAAGGAGAAGTGAGCTGAGAGGTTGATCCAGGAGGATCAGGAGCAAGTCGAGGCTCCTAGCACCATGTTTAGGTAGAGTAAACAACCACAAAGGTACCCAGGTTATATGGCATTGATGACAGAGTTGGTGGGCACTGAGCCTTCTTCTTATGAGGAGGCAACTTCTCAGTAGGTTTGGTAGGATGCCGTGGTGGAGGAGTATTCCTCTATCATGAAGAAAGATGTCTGGGAGGTTGTTCCATGACCTGAGTGGAAATCAGTAGTTGGATCCAGATGGGTGTACAAGCTGAAGCATGGAGTAGATGGGAGCGTGGGGGCGTTCTAGGCCAAGTTTGTGGCCAAGGGCTTCTCGCAGATTGAGGGTATAGACTATGAGGAGACTTTTGCCCCAGTAGCACGATATTCATCCATCAAGGTTATTCTGGCACTTGCAACACAAATGGGGTGGAAGATCCACTAAATGGACGTGAAGACAACCTCTCTCAATGGGGTTGTTGATGAGGAGATCTATACAGAGTAGACAAAGGGGTTTGAGCAATTCAGCAGAGACGCACACGTTTGCAGGTTGAAGAGAGAGCTTTATGGGCTCAAGCAGGCTCTGAGAGGATGGTACACTCAGATTGATAGCCACCTTTGAGGATTGGGCTTCACTAAGAGTGAGGCGAATGCGAATCTGTACTGCATCATGGTTGGAGGGATTACACTCATTCTAGTTCTCTATGTTGATGACCTTATATTGACTGGAGATGAGAGCCTGATCCAGGATTGCAAGGAGGACCTTGCAAGGGAGTTTGAGATGAAGGTTATGGGGCTTATGCACTATTTCCTTGGCTTGGAGGTTTGGCGGTGTGATGGTGAGATCTTCGTGGGACACGAAAAGGACACAACAAAGATTCTCCAGAGTTTTCATATGCAGGATCACAGGTCCATGACCACACCTTTAGTCACAAATTGGAGGAAGGTGGATGCTACTACAACAAAGCGAGTGGATCCTATAGTAAACAAGCAACTCATTGGGTTGTTGGTGTACTTGGTCAACACACGACCTGATATTTGTTTTGCAGTCAACCAGTTGAGTCAGTTCATGGTTGAACCAACCAAGGGCATTGGGTTGTTGCAAAGCATGCGTTGAGATATTTCAGAGGCACAATGAACTATGGATTGTGGTATAGATAGGTTGATGGAGTGAGGCTTGAGGGCTTCACAAATGCAGATTGGGCAAGGAGCTCCACAGACAAGAAGAGTACTTCAGGTGGCATCATCAACATTGGGTTAGCTGCAGTTTCTTGGTACAACAGGAAGCAGTGATCAGTTGCACTCAGTTCAGAAGAGGCCGAGTACATGGCTGCTAGTTAGGCAACTTGTGAGGTTATTTGGATGAGGAAGTTACTTGTGGGACTTTTCATACAGAGGATGGAGCCTACCATGATACATTGCGATAATCTAAGTTGCATTAAACTCTCTAAGAATCCAGTGTTTCATGATTTCTCAAAGCATATCGAGATCTGGTATCACCATCTTAGAGATTGCCTGCAGAAGGGGATAGTCAAGTTACCGTACATTCCAACAGGGGAGCAGACAACTGAAATCTTGACCAAGGCATTGGCAAGAGGCAATTTTATTCATCACAAAGATTAGTTGGGAGTTGTACAAAATCCCTTCCTCGCTAAGAGGGAGTGTTGAAAAATAGCGAAGGAATGGATTTCTTGATCTGTGCCTTGATTCAAGGAATCGAGTTGGAGATTTTCTTAGTCATGTACGAATTCCAGACATGAGGACAAGTTCAAGAAATAGTTTGACTAGTGCAAGTTTGTGGAGGATGAGTTATCTGTCCTTTAGTGTGAGCTAAATTGGGAATTGAGTGAAGAAGTAGATTTAACCTCCTAAATTTAGGATCGAGTAAGCTCTGTGTTGAGTTTTGTTGACTACAAAAGCTCCAGTTCAATTCCTAATTTAGAAAAGTCACTAATAATAGCCTAATCGAAAAGCTTATAAGGAGATCGAAGGCACACTATTATTCATTTCAATTCTTGAGCACGAGTTTGTGAGCAAGAGAGCTTGTGGAGGAATGAGCCAAGTGTTCCTTGTGCGAATTATTGAGGAGGGAAATTTCTCTTTGGAGTGCGTGTAGAAATAGGGGAAATCCCTATTTAATGGGATCTCAGCCAAAGCTAAGAATTAGGAGATTATTTCCTAAGGTTTTGTGCTGGAAAATCAGAGCCTCTAGTGCATATAGGAGGAGGAAGCAGGTCAACTATCAGGCAGAGGTTTCAGGCCTAGGACAGGCAGGATTTTTTTTTTTTTTTTTTTTTTAAATTTTCATATTGTAACCAACTTGTATGTGTATCAGATCTGTTGTCTAATTTTCCTTAATAAAATTCTGAAGTACGCGAGGGTTTTCCTTGTTGGTTTCCCGAGAAAAATTGTGTGTTTTATTGTGTGAATTTTGTGAAATTATTTTTGTTTTATTCCGTTGCTATTTGGTTGAGAAATTCTGTGTCTGGGGTGAAAAGAAAATTTGTTTTCAGATTTTTCATAACAACAGATCAAAATTTCGTGGAAAATCTACAAATAATGGGAAAATACTAACTGATGTTACAAGCCAACCTCATAGCCAATTTAAAAACATAACATTTAACCCACAAAGAGGCCAAAATGCTGATGTCATGTATGCGTAAGCCCTTCTAGGGCATACGTTGGGCTCTTCCAGTGCCAAAGTGAGTGTATAGGGCTCCAAAAATCATGATCTAGGTGTTGGCCCCTAAATCTCCATGCAAATCATCCTATGCACCCTAGTTTTGAGTTTGGGGTAGAAAATGGGTCTCATGGGTCTCCTAGTGATAGAATAGCCTAATGTTGCGACAACGTCGCGGGCTCAGAGGATGGTGCTAGCCCTCCCCTGTCTGAAGGGGTGAGACAAACCTCATTTGGGCCTCGAATCAGCTGCCAAACCATGTGATCACTGCTAAGTCGGCTGGGGCACTCTAGTCCAAGAGCATCATCTCATGAATAATGCGGGGAAAAGTACAAACTGCTGGGGTGCTGTAGGAGCCCATGGAATGGACTGATGCTTTGTAAGTGGTAGGAGTTCCATGGATCTCAATGCTTCACCTATAGGGTGTCATAATGCTCTGCTAGTGGACTTGGGCCCCAGTTAAGTTGCCTATCCCATGATGAAAACCACCTGCTAGTCATACACAATGTCCATTGCTGCATCTTCACCATTAGGTACAATAATCATTAGTGCATCTAAGTGGACCAAGTTTGTTAGTCAAGGGAAATTTGACACTTCATACGGGACTTCCCCTCCAAATTTGGGGATTTAATCATGTAGTGGTGTTACATCCCTAGGTAGGAGTGGCGAATAGACGATCCTATTAGGTGTTCCCAACCAATAAAGGGACAGATGGGTCCCTGGTTGATCCCTCAATCAATAGGTGTCATGTGAATAAGGATGGAACAAAGGGGCAACAAGGGGTGTCAGGGCCAAATGCCATGGTCAAAGGTGTAGCTATAATGAGGAAGTCCACATTTTGGGCATACAAATGTGAGGAGGGAGCAATCATGGATGCACGAGTTACCCCAACCTTTGTTTTTCCACCCCTCTTATTGCCTTTTGCCTTTGTTTTTGATTTTTCTTTGTATTACTGTTCGAAGCTCTAGGTAATGAGAGCATGCTTTGAATAATGTGTAGTAGTGGTCACCCCCTTAAAGGTGGGGCAGTTCATCGCCCATTAGGGGTTGGGACATGTAAGGGTTCCTTTTCAATGATGTGATATTGCAACATTGGTCCCATGAACCGGTTGATGGCCATAATGATAAGGGGTAGAGCTCTTGCTTGGCTTTGCCCACGTGCTAATTTTAATGTCCTAGCCATCTTTTGCATTTTATAATTTTCTTTCTTTTTGTTTCTTGCTTGTGGCCATGATATGCTTTTTACTTTTCTTTTAGCTGCATCAATCTCCTGGGCAACATTTCTAGGCCCGACCTAGATATGTGGGCAAGTGGAGGGGGTGTGCTAGAACCCAGTGGACCCATGGTCATGTGGACCCAGAGAAGGGAGATGGCGTATATGGCTTATAATGTACAGAGGGAAGTGATAAGTATGGAGTAGGAAAAGGAGACCAGCTATCTCAATTGGGGTTTCCCAAGTAGTGCCCTTCCTAAGGTGATTGGACTAGGATTGAAGATTAGCCTCACATTTAAGGTGAGGGAACAAAACCATGGTGAAAACCCTGTTAGTTTGTGTAGCTCAGACAAGTGTTCTAGTCTCAGGTGGTGTCTATGAGGCTAGAAACATAGATGGATTAATTATCTCCAATACCCATAAAAAGTTTCTAGGGAAATTTTTCTTAATTTGATTTAATTAGCTAGTTTAATTATTTTCCCAAGTTTAACTTAGGAAAAGTGGTTAATTAATCAAGATTAATTGAGACAAATCAATTTTTCTCTAGTGGCTTAGTGATTGAATGAAGTTAATATGATCTTAGCCATCGATTGTGATTAGATCACGGCCATTGATTGCTCAACAAGAGATTATAAGAGGAGATCGATGGGCATTTGGAGAACACACATTCGTGAGACAAATTTGCAATGATAGCAAGGGTGTAGTGATAGTGTGGGAGACACCAATAATGGGATTTCAACAAGAGATATTGAGGAGAAGATTTTCGGAGAAATTCTTCACAGTGATTCCAGTTTTCCAAGAGGAGGTTGATTCAACTAGTGCGAATTGCCAGTTTATCCAATGCGAGTTGTTGAAGGTTCGATTTTATTGCCAATTGCTAGATCGATTTCATTTAGGAAATGCGAGTGGGCTTCTGGAGTTGCTGAAGGCAGAGAAATTCGCCGAGTTGATTTTCCAGAGGCAGTGTGAGCTTCAGGAAGAGCTAGTGTGCATTTCTAGTGGCCAGTGTGAGTTGCTGGAGGAAGTGCGAGTTGCACAAAGAACACCGAGTTGGTTTGCAGAAGGAAATCGTGGATTTAAAGTTCGATTTGACCTGTAGAAGTGAAGGAAAAGTATTGCTGGAGCTTTGCCCAATAAGAGGCAAGTAGTTTATGTAATCCTTGATTTGCTGAAGAATAATGAAAAATTTCTTATCTACAAAACTGGTTTTCCCTTCGGGTTTTCTCCAAGGACAATTGTCTAAAAACATCGGCGTCTATTATTTTTTGTGTGTGATATTTTCTCAGTTCCTGTGATTTAAATTTTGGTGAAGTTGTAGTAGTGTTTTATTCAATATTTGTTGTGTATAATTCACAAAATACAAATTATTTTTTGAAGATAGGTGAATAATAACTAGATTAACTGCAACAATTTTAAAAATTTCACATGGTATTAGAGTGGATTTGAGGGCAAAAGAGGCTCAGTGCATGCATAGGAAGAGAAAATTGAGGGTTTATAAAACCTAGTTCGACTTCTTCAGATTTATTTGGGTTTTGCTATATTTTCCAAGGGTTTTTTAGAAACAATTTCAGCAGGATTGAGAGATCAGGACAGATTGGATGGTGCCTCTAATTTTGGTGTCTAGAAAGCCATAATTTCTTTGTTGTTGGAAGAAGATGGTCTGAAGGAGTATGTGTCTGTAATATCCCGATTGGAAATAAACAACAATATAAAGCACATAAACAAAGAACTACAGCAACTAGAGAGACATCATAAGAAAAACAGACAATATGGAGAACACTGAGCCATTTTATTAATACTGAAAGATGAAATGAGTACAAAGGTGATCAGAATGATGGCACCTTGGCTTGCACTAGGCAAGCATAGAAATACTCTCAGAAGATAACCCAAAATGGCTGCTCCCTCAAAGATTGCGTAATCTCCAGTGTTGTTGGTGTTGCTACTGTGTTGTTGCTACTGCTGGAATAAACTGACAAATTGGGGCTGCTCCCCACCTCGGAAAATTGTGAAACTTTGGGAATGGCCTCTCCACCCAATACCTAGAAAAGCCCAGAGAGCTTTCTGGAAATGGCCGACCTCCGAAAATGACCTCCCTTGAGGCACTACGCTATCCCAAAGAGAAACGCTGGCCCTAAATGATCTGCTGCAAATAATGGCCTCCGGCTCTACCAAAATGATGGAATAGGGAAGGGTTGACCCCTTTCCAACTCTCCCGGGCTGAATCCCTTGATAAACCCTCAATCCAGAATCACCTCCTCCCAAGATTGCGTCCTCCCTCTCACTGACTGCGCTGTCTCTTTGAGTGAATGCTCTCGACTGTGGTTGCTGCAACTCTCTCCGACAAAACAAAGATGGAACTCCTCACCCGAGTAGGCACTTGAAGTCCCCTGGGGCTGAGGTTGGGATCTCCGCACGGAGATACCCGCGGAGATACCCGGTGTACTGAACAGTATGTGCAGACTTTGCTCAACAGTAAGCGTGCTCAATGTCAAAAGACAAATAACAAAGATGTATAATCAGAATGAATGAAATGAAGAGACCCTCTCCCTTTTTATGCTCGGAGAGCCTTGCTCTCACCTAGGCCCCACCATCAACTGCGATGTCTCCTTGAACCACGTTGTCCCTCTCTCTGCGCTTGCTTGGGTCCACATTGTCTACGCTATCCTTTTCCCCACGCTGCCACTTCGACCCCTAGACCCCACGCTGCCAATTAATCATGTTTCTCAAGTGACTTTAGGAAATTCTTTTATCCTAAGTATGAGTTAAGTGTCCCACTTCACCCACTTTATTTCTAACTTAACTTTATTAAAGTAATGTATTCAAAAATTAATATTTCCAATTAGCTATTGCTAATTGGGAATATTACATTGTCCAGTGTTGTACTAGTACCTACATATCCAATACATCTTATTGCATATACGAAGGAGGATGCCAAAGTAAGGAGGATAATCCTTGACGATGTTAAGGATCATATAGTTCCACATATCGCAGAATTGGATACAATGAAGATGTGGGATGCCATCCTAAATTTGTATCAGAATGCTACCACGAACAAGAAGCTGATTCTCAGAGAGAAGTTGAGGAACGCCTGGATGAATAAGGGTGAAGACGTAGTTAGCTACCTCACTAGGCTCAAAATTTTCAAGGACGAGTTAGTAGTTGTTGGAGATAGATCGGATGATGACGAGCTAGAGCAAAAGTCCCGAACGGGTTTACGAAGCAGTGGGATGTCTTCATTCAAGTCATCAATGGACGAGACACCTTACCGAACTGGGATCGACTGTGGAGCGATTTCACTCAAGACCAGCTTAGAATTAGTTTTATTAGTGGGAACAATAGTAAGGCACAAAAAAGTGAGGATCTTTAAGAAAACGTGGCCCTAGCTGGAAAAGAGAAAGCGAAGAAGGGGTCTAGCAAAGGACCTAACCCAAAAGGTGAGAATAAGGACCTTTCTAAGGTCAAATGCTACGATTGTCGTGATTTTGGCCACTACGTTAGCAATTGCCCACAAAGGAAGAACAGTGGGAAGAAGAGCAAGAATTAGACGATAGTTTAAGCAAGTACATATGAGCTTTCTAGTAGGATAGAAGATGAGTTTGTACTCATAACATGCCTAACTAGCTCAACCTCATAGGTTGTTTGGTATATAGACAATGGGGCATCATTTCATATGGCAAGAGTTAGGGAATACTTCCTAGTTACAGGTAGGAGGAGATCGGATTCCAAATTCATATGGGGAACAAGCCCAAGTGCAATCCAGTTGGGAGAGGGACTGTTCTATTTCAGAGGAAAACTTGCAAGCTGATTCCCATACATGATGTGTTGCATGTGCCAGGCTTGGGCATGAACTTGATTTCCCTATTTATCCTTTAGGATAAAGGGTACAATATACTCTTTAGAGGGGCAAATGTGTTAAACAAGCACACGGATTGGAAATCACCCATAGCTATTGGAGTTAGGGGTGTCCGACTTTACAGGTTGCAGTTTGATATGCCTAAGGCAATAGTGAGCAACAATGATCCTAAGGATTAGGGAGAGCTATGGCATATGAGGATGGGCCATACACATCACGGGGCACTCAAATTGCTTTGTGAGACGGTGAAAGGTGTTCTAGAGTTGAGCACAATGCATGATGATGTATGTAGGGGATGTGTGTTGGGGAAGTTTGTGAAGGCAACTTTTCTAAGGAGTGACACCAGATCCAAGGGTGTTCTTGATATAGTACATTCGGATATATGTGGATCGATGTTGACGAAATCTCTTAGAGGATACGAGTACTTTGTTACTTTTTTCGATGATTTCTCTAGGAAGTCATGGATATACTTCTTGGAGACGTAGGATGAGGTCTTTAGTTGCTTCTATGAGTTCAAAGCTCTTGTGAAGAATTTGACAGGTAGGAAGGTAAAGGTTTTTTGGTAAGACAATGGAGGCAAGTAAACAAGGAAAGAGTTCCAGGAGTTTTGTACTAGGGTAGGAATCAAGGGAGAGAGAGGACGGTTCCTTACAACCTGCAGTAGAATGGGGTTGTTGAGAGGAAGAATCATTCTATATTGGAGGTAGCAAGGGTTATGCTATATGACCAAGATATGCCACGTTACTTATGGGCAGAGGCATGTAGTACATCTGTATATATACAGAACACGGTTCCACATAAGGCAATTGGAAAGATGACACCAGAGGAGGCGTTCATAGGGAAGAATCCAGATGTCAGCCACTTTAAGATATTTGGCAGTTTGACATATTGTCACATTCTAGGAGATTCACGATCCAAGTTGGATAAAATTGCAGAGAGGGGGTACTTTGTGGGGTACAACGAGACCTCAAAGGCATATCTCATATTTATTCCAGGGGCTAGGAGGATTATTGTCAGGCGTGATGTCAAGTTCATGGAGGATAAGGCATACAGGAGGTCTATAAATTCACTAACAAATGATCAGGGCACGCAACCGACAAAATATCCAACGATTGAGAAACAGGGCTAGGGGAAAAAGACTATGAGTATAGTTAGTACGAGCACAGGCCCAGGTGCAGGTGTTCCTAAAAGTTCGCAGAGTATGGAGCAACAAATGCAGCAGATCTGAGAGATGTTTAGGAGGACATGGAGGTTGACATTCCATCCTCTATAGTTGGCAGGAGGTACCACGAGGTTCAACAAACACTTAGGGATGCTTAGGAGTTTGTGGGAGCTCCTAGGATGAGCAGTAGACATCAAAGACAACTAGACAAGTACACTAGCTACATGGCATTGATTAGTTAGTTGGTAGATAGAGAGCCTTCTAGCTATCAGGAGGCTGCACAATAGCAGGTGTGACAAGATGTGATGGTTGAGGAGTATACCTCAATCATGCAGAACGATGTGTGGGAGGTTGTGCCTAGACTGACAGATAGGGTGGTGGTTGGATCCTACTGGATCTTTAAAATCAAGCACGGTGTGGATGGTAGCTGTTGAGATTTGTGGATTGTTGGGGTAGCTTTAGATGTGCTCTAGCTCCCAAAATTTGTGGAGGGACTAGAGTACATGAGATCTCCAAGACCCAGAAAGGGATTTGAGAAATTCCATCCACTTAATTAAAATTAAAATTAAAATATTAAAGGTAATTAATTTAAACATGTGATGGAAATGACTTAAGTCACACGGAGCAAGCTTTCTTTTAATCTTAGCCGTCGAATCAAGATTAGATTGCGACCTTTGGTTTCCCAATGAGAAAAGTATGAAGGAAAGGCTTGGGGTTAGTTGGAGAATACAAACGGAGTCAAAGAACTGAGACTAAGCTGGAATTCTAGGGCGTGGTTTGCTAAGAATTTCCAGAAGTGTTTCAGCTGCAGCAAGGAGTAGTATTGGCTAAGGGGATGATCTGATCCCAGAGCCAAGAGTTAGCAAGAGGCAGAGAAGCAGCAACCAGGAGCAGCGTAAAGAAGCAGAGGCTACGCAGCAACTGCGTAGTGCAGAGGGTTTCAGCCGCTACGCAGGCCCAGAAAGGGCAACGCAGAGGCAATAGGAGGCCATCCAGGCTTACGCAGGGCCAACCAGGGCAGCGTAAGGACTGCGTCACCCAGTTTGGGGTTACGCAACCCTCCTCTGAGTAGCGCAGGGGCATCGACAGGCTAACGGGGCTGACGCAGAGGGCTTTAGAGTAGCGCTGGGGTTTCTAGAGGCAGAAAGGTGTTGAGTTCTGTAAATCCCGTTTGAGGGTGTGAATCAGTCTAGTTTTCCGTCTCCGGAACAACAGGTATTGCTGTAGATATTATATTTCTCTGTCGGGTTAACTAGTAAGGTGCCTAGATTTGCTGTACCTAGAATCTACTTAATAATATAAACCCTCCAACAGCCAGAAGACCGGTTTTCCCGCATTGGGTTTTTTCGGGGACAGTTGTCCAGAAAATCTTGTGTGTCACTTTGTCTATGTGCATGTATTCAGTTTTAGATCTGTATCAGTGAGTACTGTTAATGTGTTTACTTGGATGTTAATACTGAAATTTCAGATTAAT
The DNA here is from genome assembly GCA_034641835.2 of Pinus albicaulis. Classification (NCBI taxonomy): domain Eukaryota; kingdom Viridiplantae; phylum Streptophyta; class Pinopsida; order Pinales; family Pinaceae; genus Pinus; species Pinus albicaulis. The sequence goes on along the minus strand of CM076573.1, from coordinate 105,751,318 downwards.
CACTTGATTAAGTAGGAGAAGTATAACTAGATTTAACAGTATGGTTTTTGGATAAGTAATATTCAGAAATTTTCACATGGTATCAGAGCGATTGCAAATCTACCTGAATCATCAGCAAGAAGACTAAAGAATCTTTGTTGCAGGAAGCAACAGAGAAAGCAGCAGTAGCCGCAGAAAGCCGGACCAGAGGGGACAACGCAGTAGAAGAGGGAAGCAGAGCCACGCAGAGGCCAGAGTGACGTAGTCCCCATACAGTCTCCACACAGGCCCACGTGCTTACTGCATAGAGGTAGTGCAGAGACAACGTTGGGACTGTCTGTTGACGCAGAGGCTAGCCAGGGTGACACAGTCTTGAGGCTGTGGCTGATTCAGAGCGCTGGAAGCAGTGCTACAGAGCTTCAGTAGTTGCTGCTGGGGTTAAATTTCTGAAGATTCAGAATTTAGCCTGAGCATTAGTTGACAAAGAGCTGGAGGAGAACAACTTCTCAGAGGATTTCCAGCCAAAGAAATCTGCAGATCGATCAGAGGATCGAAGAGAGCTGTTCGTTGTGTTTGGGAGATTTCCAAGGAGAAATCAGTTGTCAGAGGGAGCAGAGGGTGCCTTTTCGCCAAGGACCCTAGATCCGAGCTTCAGTTGAGAAGCGAGGAGAGGAAGAATCTGTTCCGACAGAGTAGATGGCACCTCATGGACTACGTGATCAGGATAGGTTGGATGGTCTGTCCAACTTTGCAGTCTGGAAGGCTAGAATCTTGGTAGTCATGGAGGCATACGGTCTGAGGGAGCATGCAGAAAAAGTCCTGGCCACGCCAATCGATACTCTTCTCCTAGCGAAGCATAATGAAGCAGTGGGACATTCCAAGCGCTTCATCATGGACGGGGTTAAGGATCATGTTGTACCACATATATTCGATAAGAAAACGGCTAATGAGATGTGGAAAGCCTTAACCACCCTATATGAGGGTAGATTTGTCCAGAGGAGAATGCTTCTAGAGAACCAGATGCGATTATTCATGATGGCCAAGGGAGAAGAAATCGAGCCTTTCCTTTTCAGATTACAGGCGATCAGGGATCAGTTGACTGCCATGGGAGTGAAAGTGGAGGATGATGTGATTGTGAGGACTTCACACTCAATGCAGTCACAGAGGATTGGGAACTTTTGTCCAAAGTATCTTGGGTAGAGTGTGTTATCGCTTGCCGCCTACACCTACCTACAGTTAGTAGGAAAAGCCTTCAACCCCACAGGTGTGGTTGGTGGCAACGAACTTAGAGAAGGGGTTGTCACCTATTCCCGACTCTCTCCGTTTAAGCTATCTTCTAGGTTAGCTAAGGGGGGTGGTCCCTAAAGGCAAACTAAATCAAAGATGTGAGGTTTCTAGGAGAATTTATTAGAAGGAATTACTTATTAAAAATGACTTAATTTCAAGATGTAAACAAGCATATAAGTATATGAGCAATATTCAATGATGTGTTCAAAATTATAGACCAGTGCTTCAAAGTAAATGACAAGTGCTTGCTCAAAAATGAAATTCACGATATAATGACAATAATCTCACAAATGAAGTGTTAGACCAAGATTAACATATAAGCATCACTTGCACTAATTGAAAAAGTACTTGTAAGAGAGTGCTTAAGTAACAAAGGATAGTGACATTAAATATTCATGAGCTAAATAACCACCAAAGTAACAAGTATATGAGATAGAAAAATTGCGAGTATAGCTGTGATGAGAAGGTGCTCTTGGTTTATTTTATTAGTAGAATTCTAAAACAATTTTCAATTTAACTCCTGTCCCCAGACTTCACCCTCGCCCGAAATCCGTATCTCACAGTGAGGAGTCCATAGGGGTGGAGGGTCCCTAATGTCTATACAACCAACTTAAGTTGGAGTTAATTTTTAGAGATGCAAGTCTAGTATGCAAAGTGAAATGCCTAAATGATATGAAAGTGAGCTTGCAAGTGCTATGTAAAAGATGGAGATGATTCAATTAAATATGCTTCATAGTTAGAACAATAACTCAAGTTGCCATAAATTGAAAGTGATATGTTTCTTTACTTGTAGTATATTGTGAAACTTATCCAAATGAGAAATAGATCACAAAACATAAGTAAGTGACGGCAAATGAGATTGCAAATTTAGGAAATTTAAAGGACTATGTGATCTAAGCAATTAATGAAATGAAAATATGAGTTATTCACATGCAACTAGATTAGATTAGC